>JANHZU010000315.1:251489-277495 GCA_032468055.1 Acrochordus granulatus
AGCCAGAAGGCTAAGCCTTCTGGCTTAATCTCTGAGACAACAGAGAGTGAGGCAATCTGAGAATTTTAGAAAAGTAAGTTTAGTAGTACAGTAAACTGCGTTCAAGAAGATTTCTGCCATCTTCTGATCCAGGGATTCCTAACTTTTGCCACCACATATCTCCCTTAATAGACACACCTTCCTAAAAATCCAAATATCAAAATAAACACAAATAAGCAATGAAAACCCTATCTGTTAAGAAAAGGTATTGTAATAATGTACATCTAAAAGGTTGTCCACACCTCCCCAAAGTAAACCCTGCTATAATCTTGTAGATTTAGGCTGAAGTCTTACAGCCTTATGGAACTCAGTGGGCCTTACTTGTAAGTAGACACACAACAGATTGCCACTGTGGCGAATTTTAATAAACAAAGACCAGATGAAAAAAATCAGCAAACAAATTGCCCCTTTGCTTAGCTACTTTTCTGTCCCTCCAGTTCCTGTTGTTCATTTTATTACATCTCTCTTATAATATTATTATATACAAAACAACATGAAACACAGCTACTGGTTCTCTAGCTGGTGTTGGTCGTCATTCCAATTGAGTTCTTCATAAGAACCATGTAGTATGTGTTCAGAACCAAGTGGTGTGATCTTTTGCATTTGGCAAATGGAAATTTTGTCAATGTGCAAATGTTCTAAGTGCTGTCCAAGATTTTTTGGTATAATACCTACCCCAATAACCACCGGGACCATCATGGTCAGTTTATGCCATAATCTTTCAATTTTGATTTTCAGATCTTGACACTTTGTGATCTTTTCTAATTCTTTGTCATCTAACCTACTATCTCCAAATATTGCCAGTTCAATTATCCACATTTTCTTATTTTCAGCTACAGTAAATCTGAAGTGTTAAGCACTGAGACTTGATCAGTTTGTTTAACTTGCTCATTTTCAACTTTCCCAAGTCTTATGTTACCACCAATTTTTCATTACTGGCACATGATAATTTTTACTTATGTTCCAGTGAATCATTTGGGACTGTTTTATATTGTTGTTTATAATCAGTTTGCACAATCTTGCAC
This sequence comes from Acrochordus granulatus, assembly GCA_032468055.1. Taxonomy (NCBI): domain Eukaryota; kingdom Metazoa; phylum Chordata; class Lepidosauria; order Squamata; family Acrochordidae; genus Acrochordus; species Acrochordus granulatus. The sequence continues at coordinate 252,554 of JANHZU010000315.1, forward strand.
AAGCTGAGTATATGATCTGTTTCTTCTGTTTAATTAGAATTAATTAGATTTATGTTATTACCAAAAGTGATTTTTTTGAAGAAGGAAACAAAACAACAATTAAAATCCATCTCTTTATAGTTGTTAGAGAAACTATGGAAGGAAGTTCAAGAGGCAACTGACGGCTTTTTCCAGATGCAACCCCTAATTGAATATATTGCTATCTATATATTGAGTGGCTGGATGCCATCTTGTCTGTCTGTAATTTGTGTTTTTAGCCTTTTTGTGCCATCCAGACTCAGTCTGGAGTTGGGCTGAATCAAATCAGTCAATAATCATGGAAGACCAGTCTCAACAATGTGGAAGTCATTGGCAAAGTCTATGATGTGTAAGGGCTCAATCCTTGACGTAGCAGGTCTTTTTCCTTTCTCCTTTCTTCTTTTTTTGAAGTACATTGGGACAGCCTTTCCTAAGTTGGTGGCCTTCAGATGTGTCCCAAGCTGGGTTGCTCTATTAGGGATGGAAATGCCATTTTTGTATAAAACAGTTCTTGAACAGTAACAGTCAACAACAATTCAAGTAGACTTCCTCTGCCTTCATAGAGAAATATCAGCCCAATTTATTACCATGATTTTGGAGGGGAAGTTATGTATGTGAGCTGAACTTAGCATCAGTTATTTTACCTTTTATTTCAAAACCAAAAGGAAACATTATGCTACCAAAATTCTAGAAAGATCCTGAAGAGCTCTGCCAGACAGAAAAGTGAAGCTAAGTAGGCTAGAAGTGGGCCTCAGAAATGGAACTACGAAGAGAAAGGTGGACAAACACAATACTATTTTGGGATCACACCAATTCTTCATAAGTTCATTGCTGATTCTTTAAAACATAATGTTAGTACAGAATGGAGCTCAATGTGATTTGCTTTCCAAAACAATTATTGGCCACTAATGGCTAATGAAACTGGAGTGCTGTTGTCAAAAGGCATCCAAGAAAAGGTAATCTTTGAAGGATCCAGGCTGACAGTTTTGTACAATCATCAAGTCAGTGAGAAGTCTGCATTGTTTCCATGGCCATCACCCTGATCAGATATGAGGACTTCTTGGCTCAGACCTTTATGTTTTAAAATGACACTAAAGTCTATTAAATAAAAATAGGAGGTAAGCAGTGGTGGTGCAGTTATGTAAGATTTTGGGTGTAATGGTTTTCTGGGTCTCTCTTTTTAAGACATGGATGTGCATTTATTAATTTTTATTTCAAACTGCAGTTAAGTTATTCTGCTATTATTGGAAGACCATTTCCAGAATGGAACTCTAGACTTTGACCCCAAATTCTCCTCCCAATAACCCCATTGTGTTGCTAATCACCATGAGATTATAATATTGACCTGGGGAATACTGAAAACCGCTTTAAAACATGTTTTGAAGGTAAGATGTATTGTTATCTCCTTCCAAATTATTATCATCATCCAAAGTATCGGATTTCACAGGTTTTAGTCAACCTGTTTTTAATATTTGAACACAATTTTTATTTCAGGACTCTTAGAATTGGGATTTCCATCTTGGGATTTAAATCTTGGGATTTCCCAAGGTCACAAACTCTGCTCCATTCTCCATTCATATAAAATATACAGGGAATTATAATGCTAACTGCATGTAATTGTTTGATTTAAATTCATTTTCATTTTTGGGGGGTAAATCCACCTTTTGTATGAATTGACAATGAGCAAAAGCCGTGCAGAAGCCAACTGCACACAAGTTATATTCCTCAAAAATACATTGTCCAAGAACATGGCTGCATACTTGCTTAAGTTGGTTGAGGAATCCCTACTAAAGACAACAGAAAATGTTGAGATAAAATGTTAAGAAAAAAAGCCCATTTCTGGCCTTAATTCTGAGCCATTTGAATCTTCTAAATTTCTTTGCAGGTTTTTCTTTTATTCTTTCTGGAAGCAGTCAAATATTTGGAGTAAGATTATTTCCAAAAGGAAGAAGAAAAGTCCCTACACATTTCTCCAATTTTATTTTGGGACACCAAATGTAGCTAGAAAGAAGGACAGGCCAGATGTCAATTTTAAAGACAGGAGATTGTTTTCACATACAGAATGTTTTATTTATCAGTGCATTCAATAAGTATGTGGTGGTATCTGTGGGTTCTTTAATATTGTCCCCATTGTTCTGTCAAGGGGGAAAAATCCCAAACACCAAAAAAGGAGAATACAAAACATTCCATATACAGTAATGAAATCTATAGTAAACAGAAAAGAGATGCAATTCAATAAAAATTTATAAACCTGAACAATAATAATACAAAAACTGTGAGAAGGGTAAGTAAATGTCCCCATTAATTCCATTCAGATTGAGCATCTAGAAATCTCTGGGCTAAATAAGGGTGCCAAATCTCATCTCAGTTCCTTTAGGTAGCTATCATGTCCAAGGCATAGAACAAAATTTGCAGCACATAACTGGTGAAAAAGATTTTGAGACAACCCACAGGAGGAGGAAGTGGCAAGATGCTGAAATCAGCCTTCCCCTCATTTTCAAAGCAGCTTGCCTGAAATCTAGTTGCTGGTCAGGACCCATCGCTTTACTCCCCTGATAAATCAACGAAGTTCACAAGATCTAACCAAAACGTTTTATTCATATCAGCATCATTCATTAGGAAGAGAGTAGATAATTGAGTAAGGAGCTCAGAAGAAGCTGGAGCATTTTCAAATGTTCATAAAACATGGATATAAATTAAACAGATAAATTTAATATTTCACATATATATTTATATAATAAATGCTGTCTTAATTGATTACCATACCAAATCCAAATGTGTGCTTAAAATGTGCTTGATGGATTTCAACAGCACTTTTTGCATTCTTTGATTCACAACCATCACAAGCTGAGGATCATTTGATCATCCTGTAAAGAGGAAGTGGAACAAAGATGCCTTGCTGGAGGACATATCTTCATAAGGTTGCCTTGGTTTCATCCCCAGCAACTTAATCTTCAGCTGTTCCATTCTAAGTACTGTAATGTTTTTCTTCTTCTCCTAAAATAAGCCATGACATACAAGCAACCTGAAATGCCTCCTGCACAATGTTGAGGATGATGCCATCAAGGGTTGGGATCCGACCAGCTCCCTTTGACTACTTTAAGACTCCTGCAGACATATCCTCTTTCCTCTGTGTATTGCTTTTTGTGGCCATTTTGGCTTGGCTGCTAAACACATCTGATTTCTGCAAAGGAATGGGCCCACTTAATTTTATTTATTAAATTTATATGCTGCTGAATTCAAAACCACTCTCGTCTAATGCCTGACTGGAGCTTTCTGATACATTTGCCAGGTATTATGTGGGCTTTTTATGAATACATGTGTATCATTTTTCTGAAAGGGCAGTAGACCTGTTCATAAAAGAGAGAGAAATATGTGTGCATGTGTATGTTTCATGTTCATTTTGCAATTCTGCACCTTGGGGTATCCTTCTATTGCTGAAAACATCTTTTCTGAAATTCAAAAGGGCTTAAACTTGGAAGTATTTATTTGGATCCCAGGCTTGGGCAGCAGGATTTGGGGAAGGAAGCTCTTTCTTTGCCTAATACAAACAGACACACAAACAAAGAGCATGTTTTGCACAGATATTTTGTACTGATATTGTGCTAATCCAAACTGATACAATTCTGGAGTAGCCATTCCAGAAGAATGCTATTCTAGCAGTATTTTTGGAATAGTGCTGTCTCAGGATAATGTTAAAACCATATCCAACTGAATGTTGGGGTTCTTCTGAATGCATGTCTACTTGTGAAAAAGAAAACCTGTTCTGACAGATGGCTAAACCTACTATTCTGGTCATCTGTCAGAACTTGCCTACACTCCAATCCTGGCCCATGCTACAGAGAACGATTGGTAGATGTTTATCCTTTTGAATGATGACATTTGGTAGGAGAGCAAACAAACATCAGAGAACCCACCAATTGCTTTTTCAACTTGTCCTCTGTTAAATCAATAAGGACAGCATCACACCCTTATTGAGGCAAAATAGAGATTTGCAATGAGGACAGTGCCAAGTATGCCAGCATACTTTTCAACCTCCTCAAAGTTTGGATGAAAGCAGTTTAATACTGCTCTGAGGAAGCTCTTAGGAGTAGTTCCCGCGTTAGTTCCCAATTACAGCTCTCAAAATTCCAGTTCCTGCTTCTGTCTTACAGAAGACAGTGTAGTCTTCCAAGACTCTCCCACTATGACAGTGGGAAAGGAAGGAGAAGGGAGCCATCATTTGAATATAGCACAGAGGCAGACAGACAGATAAGTTAACTATTCTCTTGCCTGATGAGTTCTTCTTTTCCACCCACCCAATCATCACTTCCTGTCATCATCATATGGTAGACTCAAATTTATGAAACTTTGTAAGGAAGAAAAATCTTGGTGATAATGGTGAGGGAGGGAGATAAGGGAGATAATCCTTGAAGAAGGGTTAAATGCTTGACTTCTATCTGCCATGTTCCTACAAATTACACCTAGCCATTATAATCCCAAAATGCACAACATCTCTCTTTTACAAATCCAAAATCTCGTTTTGCAAACTGAAAAGCAAGAAATGGAATAGCTTAGCAAGGCAGATCCTATCAAAATGCTTTCACTTCGTGGTCTTCTACAAGAAGACCACTGAGTATCAGAAACTATAGATGTACAAATTATATATGCCTTAAAGGACCATCTGCAATCAAATTATAAAACTAAATAAATTCTAGCTGTTTAACCTCTTTTGCTATGGAACTACTTAACAGAGGAATAAACTATTCAGCAGAAGTCTTCAGATTATGTTTTACAAAACTTCAAGATAGGGGCCCTTGTGAAAGCAAAAGAAATGTAACTTTTAATAACTTTCAGAATATTAAACATGATTCAGTAAAGACAATACAAGAACAGTACCTTGAAACAGCTTTCAACTACATTAATAAAGATTATTTTCTTTCTCATTTTCCATGATAATATACCTTAAAGGAGCATTAACAAAGATCAAGTATCCTTTAATTTTCATCCTTGCTAATTAAAAGAGGCCCTTCCATCACTCAAAGACTATCTTACAAAAAGCTGTAGGTTGATAATCAAACACTTTTTTAAAAGCAAATATTGTATGCTGCACTGAGTTGTGTTACAAGAATTTCAGTTTTGGTAAGTGAACCAAGGAATGTCCTCTGTACAATTAATAAACCATCTATATGGCTGCAAGAGATCATGTGAATTCTACTTATGTTCTGGAAAGCCTTAGATCAACCTCAGCTGTCTCCCCTAGCAGAAACGAGCAAAACTTGAAGTAATTCTGCACAAATGCAGAACATGGAGTTGTATCTTCTTGGGATGTCACAAAATTGTGGAATGTTACGGATGATAAAATTAAAACTTGTAATGTATGATTAATGTCTGAGAATATAGGGAAAACTACATTTTGCAATGTCAGAAGAATGGCTGTGGTGTTCGTCTTTGTAACAAAACCTCCAAATGTCTAGTGGCAACTTAACAAATATATTGTTATATACTCCTTTGTTCATCACAATCTGATGATATCTAATGAAGCAGTCTGAGGTATACAGAAACGTATGTGATAATAAATTTATGAATATTTAAGATGCCACAAGACTTTTTTTCCCTTACATGCTAGGAGTGCCTTTGCCATCGCTTGTGCTGAACTGAAATCCAATCAGTGAGGCATCTTCCACACTGGAGCTGGAAAAACTTTGCCTGAGGAATTTCATTCATTTGTGTGTGTGTTTCTGTGTGTGTGTATGTGTATATATATCAATAACTGGAGATCATATTTTGCTACTAGTCCAAACAAACTTTAGTAAAAAGTGAAAGAATGTCGGGAAACCTAGAAATCATCTTACAGGAAGGAATTTAACCACAGCAGAATCACAGATCATAAATTTGGCAAAATGAGAAAGTTATTGGCTTTATAGACCTTAATTTTGGATTATCAATAACAATAAAATTATTCACTATTCAAAAATCTAGTTGGATTTGAGGGAGGATACCAGTAAGTTTGTACATTCCCTAGAGCTTGGCTCCCACATCCATATAATATTCTTGGCAACAGTATTTAAGGGGGTGATATTGCCTTCTTCTCAGTTGCTTGTTTGACTTGCCAAGCTAGTCTACAGCCCTCAAATTTTCTGGTGATCTCCCATCTCCATGCTCCCCAGCTCCAATTCTGTTCAGCTTCTCAAGGTCAGTCAAGTTTGGCTAGGTGATACAAATTTGGACAACAGGAAGATTTATATAGAATGATGGTTTTCAGACTGAGTTCAACTGCATAATGAGGTATCCAGAATGCTTGATGAGGGTTCTATAATTAGAAGGTCAATAACAGCCTCAAAGAGATCATTAATCACCACGTCTATTAATTGTTCGTCAATCCCTTTCAAAATGAACTTGTGGTGTTTTCTACAGTTATGTTCTCCATTCATGCAAAGCAATGATAGGCCCAATAAGCGCATTCAGCACTTTTCATGGATTGGGGTGTGCTCTTTTATGTTATTCCCAGAATGGTCTAGAATGCAGCATTGGCTCCATGGCAGACAAGTTACATCACTGGTTTTACAGACACCTCTACAATGCTGGTATCTTTATGACATAAGATTTCTTGGGACTGAGATTTTATTGTAATCACCTGAGATGATCCCCAAAACAATAACAGAAATAACATGTGTGTAAAATGGGAAGAATATTTTTAAAAGAGCATGGAAAGTTCAAGGAAGGTATTCCAATTGGGCATGCGCTCCATCCTCCTGACCTGCAGGACTTCCCAACAGGAGTAAACAGGGATAAGTCTCTTCAAGCCTTCACTGTTGGACCTACCAATGAAAAAGAATCCATTATCATTTTCATTAGCTGGGAAAACTTGTGGATAGCAACAGCTTATTGTAGCTGCAGAATGGCCTTCTTCCAAACCGGCCAGCTCAATCTCAAGGCTCCAAGCTTTCATCTTCTTCCTCACTCGCAATCCAGGATACTCTTTCCTAAATGGCATTTGATTTTTATTTCCAATGCCCCATTTTCTATTTCTGGATATTGTGTTAGTGCTGAACCAAAATACGTACATCTCATTTCTCTAGGACCGAGTGTACATCCTGATATATCAATGCTACCCAGTCCCCCAAGACTTTGAGCTTCCAGGAGTTGTTACCAATTTGTAATTTTCAATAAGACAAAACACAGTATAGTGGCATCAACCAGGGAGAGAGGTGAAATACAAACAAGGAGGCAAATGCAGCATTACAATGCAAGCCCTCATCTCTTTGAACATTTGTTGATGTTGCATGCATGTACAAAGGATAGGACACAATGCAAGGATGTAATGCAACATTTCACCTACCATCTTGGCTTTTGAACCTTGCATGGATTTGCTATGATAGGAGGAGGAAATAATTAAGTTTCATGTTTTTAAATATTAAATGAATGATCAGAAAGTAATATTTTTAATTTTATTGAAATTTAATTTAAAGTAAACAAAACCAAGTTTAACCTTTCTTCCAATAAAACCCATTGAATTTTTAGAAGGCAGTGCTCAATCTGTCACTCAGGAGCCAAAGAAAGTCCTTGATTTAGAAAAAAATGTGTGCCACTGCTTTAGAAATTTAAAAAAGCAAAAAACAAGCCACTATGCAATAGATACCCCAGAAGGTATCCTGGAAAGATTCATATGCTGGAGCGATTTCAATTAGCAAGTTGTAGAATGAATGGCTGGTGGATTTTCTTGCGTATGTAGATTCCCTAAGGTGCATAGTGGTGCCAATCTTCTCTCATTGTCTCAGAAATAAATGGGGTGGAGTGGAGGTGTGTCAGTGCTTCCTAATCTGATGCCTTCTAACTGGGTGGAACTACAATTCCCACCTTCCCACCTCTTCTCCTGGGGAGCATGCTGGGAGGTGCCTGGTTGTGAAAGGCTTCTATATGTGATGGATAAATTGGAAAAAAAATAGTGTTTTTTGTCAATTACATTTAATATTTTAAAAAGTGAGGCATGTTAATTTATGATTGAATTATTCTGTTTTCCTTTTCTCTCTTCTTCTGTTTCTCCTTCTGGGTAATCTCATTTTTTCATCTGAAATACCAAATGTAAGAACTGTTTGGTTTTTATTACTATATACAGTAGGCTGTTCTAGAGCTTTTCAGTCTGAGGAGTGAGGCATAAATTATTTAGATATATAATAAATAAAAGTAACACCTATTCACTGATGGTAAATCTACCATAGAGATTTAAACAAATTGAATTTCACAGTCAAGCATATTCTCTAAATAAGCCTTTTTCTCGTGCTCAGGCACAAAGTAAAACTTTGAAATTGAAAAAAGCCATGTTAGTCTATAGTAGCAAAAAAAATCACAACTTCATAAAATCTTATTCCTTTTAGTAAAATGCATTGCGGGGGCACAGTGGCCGAGAAGTTAAGTTGCTGGGCTTGTCGGCCAGAAGATTGGCAGCCCAGGTTCGAGACCCAGGTATTATTTGCCCCAGCTTCTGCCAAACCAGCAGTTCCAAAGCATGTAAAAATGCAAGTAGATAAATCGGTACCATGTTCATTGGGAAGGTAACAGAATTCCACGTGTCTTGGTGTATAGTCATGCTGGCCACATGACCAAGGAAGTATCTTCAGGGAACGCTGGCTCTTCAGCTATGAAACTAAGATGAACACTACTGCCTGGAGACTGGCAGAGAAAACCTTTATTTTTTTACTGAAATGTGTTAGTCAGAAAAGATGCCACCAGACTCCTTCTGGTTTTTTGCCAGTAAAAAGTGAGTGAATCAGAACTTTCTCAAATTCCCAACAATATGATTTTACTCCCGAATAACACTGTTCACAGCCAAGGTGGTACCAAAGCAATTGCTGGACAGGAAGACCAATTAAAGGGAGCATCTTTCATCAACATTTCCACACAAGTTTGCACTAGACTGCACAACTGAAAAGGAGGACTGGACCTTACTAAAGTTTTATTGCCTTCGATCACTTTTTGCCCTGGGTTTGCTGTCATCCAGAATTGAAGAAAGGATCCGATTCGAATGGTGTCGCTTGTTTTTCGTGTTTGCTCCGAGCGGGGCGCCCAGGATCACATCTTGTCCTGAGCCTGGTTCAATGGAAGACAAAGAATCTGAAAACAAAGGAAACCGGGACGAGTGTGTTGTTTAAAAGACAGGGAGGGGGCAGAGGGGATGCTCTGACTGTGGAGGACCCTCATCCCCCTGGAGAGAGAAATAATCTGAAAGCTTTGGCTGCCTGAGAGGCAGACAGATCAATGGAAATAAATTATAAGCACTGTAATCAACGGTTATAAAAGTAATCAAGAGCTGATTTGGTGTAGCAGCACCAGTCAGAGATTTTGGGCTAGTCATTCTCTCTTTCAACCAAACCCACCTCATAGGGCTGTTGTCGTTGTGGGGAAAATGGGAGAAGGGAGCAACAATTAACTCCTTTCTGATGTTCTTTAAAGTGGACTTCACACCATCCCTCCAAGGTAAGACAAACAGGTCTCTTGAAGTAAAGCCAGGTTTGTAGCACTCACCATGGATCCCTATCATATGTTCTAAAATTAGCACTCTCTCCGCTAAAATCTTCAAGGCCTCTCGCAGTTGTTGGACCCCTTCACCCTACAGAGGAGAGAAAAGGTGAGGGAGAGACATGAAATGTGTGCATGCTGTTAAACCCATACTTCTTCCTTTTGCTTTTCTTTAAAGCCTAGAGTCACCTGTGAGCAAGATGGGCAGCATATAACTTTAATAAATAAATAATATGTATTTCAATAACTCATTCAAGCCTCTTATAGACTGGATGCATTATTTCAAAATGGTTGAAGCTCCTATACTTAGCCTCTGGCTGGATTCACCTACACCTACACAAGTGCACGCATACACAAAGACACATGCTGTTTGAAAAATGATCTTGACATGCTATCTTTCTGTTACAAGGAATGTTTTCAATTCTTGGTGCTTTCCTTACCACGGGGTGATTACAAACTATAAATTTCACACAAGCCTGGAACATCCATTTATGGCTGATGTGTAGGAGTGGACAAATGTAAATGATGGATAAAGCAATCATCCTTGGGTGCTACATGCCTGTAGCTAGGACCCGGGTAGAAAAAGGCTTACTTGATAAGCTGTTCATAACAGGCTAACTCCTCACACAACCTTAATATTCCAATCCTATTTCTCACTTGATATTTATATTTAATAACATTGGCATTTCATATTATATTGTTAGGATCTGAATAGTTGAGAGCAAATAGGATTTTGAGCCTGACATGCAATGAATGGAAGCTCTGATAATGATATGGCAATACCATACAATGGTAATTCACATTTAAGAATTAAAATATGATCTCATATACTGGTGCTTAGAGACTTCTGTTGCACTCCACACCTTTCAAATTCTTGCAAATGTCCATATTGTTTGACAAGCTTTTGAACAATTACCTGAAACAAAGCATGGGTGGTCAACTAGCGCAATTAATTTGCAGAGGGCACCCATTCTCCTCCCTTTTTTCTACCTGTTTCTCCCACAGAGACAAGAACTTCTGGGTGGCTTTCATGGTGGCTTGAAAACAGACACAAGCAATCTAATTTAAAGAAGATGATTTATACTGGGTCATCACTTGTTCAGGATGGAGATTTATATTCGGCCCTGGAGAAGTTTGTCCCTCCCAAATGATTTATTTTATTTTTTTATTAAATTTATATGCCACTCATCTCACTGTCGAGTGACTCTGGGTGGTTTATAAAGTCATAAAACACAATATAAAACAATTAGAATGTTAAAACATTTAAAACATTATTAAAAATCAAGACATTAAAATTATCAAAAAATTTGGTTAAAAAGGAACCAATATGCAGTGGAGGTGTGATCTTCTTCTAATGTCCCTGTTGGGATCCTAAGCCAGTTGGCAGAGCCAGGTTTCCTTAACCTTTTGGAAGGCCAAGAGGATGGGGGTGGATCTCATTTTGAGGGGCACAATGTTGCACAGGGTGGGAGCCATGGCAGAAAAGGCTCTTCTCCTGGACCCCACCAACCAAAATACCTTGGCTGATGGGTTCTGCATGCCTCTTCTGCCAGAGCAAGTGGGGCAAGCCAATCCCATTGGGATGAGACAATTCCCCAGGTAGCCTGGACCCATGTCATAAAGGACCAAATATGCAATTAGGAATTCACTTGAGCTCTAAATTAACTGGGAAGCATAGGTATTCAGTGATTGTGAAGAAGAGCTTTTTTGAAGTAAACCTGCTATATCAACTGCCATCCTCCTATATCAACTGCCTTCCAGTCTGGGCAGTCTGTCTTTGCCACCTCATTTATTACAAGTGGTATCAGATTTAATGAGTTACAAAAAGCCTGTACTTGTCAAGGAAAGCCCTCCAGGACATGAAATATTAAAGAAGCTCTCCTACTTCCCAGGAATTTTGCTAAAAATGCTGGAGAATAGGCTCCTGAACCTGAGATAGCCTTATCTAGCATGATGAACTCCATGCTAGATAAACATCCCATAGCAGAACAAGGAGAGAATGTGGATGTGATACAGAAAAGCTGAGGTTGCATCCTTACATCGGCACCTCTGTCTCCTTCTTCACCTTTCTTACCAGGTTCACCCTAAAAAAAGCAGATAGAATTTGATGTCAAACTGTCAGTGGTCTTTCCAGCACTCATCAACTAAAAGGAATAAAACCAAAGGAATGCTATGAGGGAAGGTCATAGTTTATTTCCACATTCCTCAGTCTTGTCTCCTCCTGAATTGCTGGATTTCAATTCTGAATTCTCACCAGATGATCCAACCAATATTGGCTGAAGAAAGCTACTCCTCCAACTACTTAACCACTAACCATTAATCGGTTAATGCTACTGGTTGTTGAATAAGATATGGGTTACTTCATGAACAGATTCAAGAAACCAAGCAAACCATATTAGGTTTGCCAATAATGTTTAGGGGGCTCCCTCTAGAGTCAACCGTGTTTGTGATCAGCTGCTTTAGCGCAGGTACACCTGCTTACTGAAATGCCACTGCTGGGGCAAGTGTGGGATATGAATTCCATTAGCAATACGCATCAGCTTTGATGTCTCCCTGAAATATGCTATCCATTAGTGGTGTACTTTAAAATTATCTCCTGGCCCACCCAAGAAGCAGCTCTCCACAAACAAAGGACTGGTTGGATTAAAAACAGAGGGCTCAACAGGACGTTCCAGAAGAAACTTGGCTCTGATGACTGTCCTTGGAAAAAGTCTGACTGCAAAGGATGGAAAAAGACTTTGCCACTGACAGAAGAAAGAAGCAGAAAGATAACATACTGCGAGAAGTATATATAAAAAAAGAAACGCAATGGAAGAATTGATTTTTGTGTGGTTTTTCCTGTGTTGTATAATGGAGGATTCCTTTATCTAAGGGCTTCTGAATGTACTCAACCTACAAATCCCCGAATTCCAGTCTCTATAGTCTGACTAAAGTGATAAGGGAAAAAATCCTAAATATCTTAACTATAAATAGAATTATTTTTCAGTCTTTCTACACAAAAGACTATACCTTTGGCTACAGGTAGTCCTCAACTTATGACTGGTCACAATCATATAATTGCATTTTGGGCACTCAGCAACTGGCCTGCATTTATGCCTGTTTACAATGTCCCATAGTCATGTGACTGTAATTTATGTCATTTTTTTGCAGAAACCAGAATTTACTTCCTGTTTCCAGCAAAAAAAAACACCCATTATGAACAATAGGTTCAATTAACAAATGCAATGTTTGCTTAATGACTGTGGAGTTTGCTTAACGACTGCAGTGTTTGCTTAATGAATGCAGCATTCACTTTACATACGATGGAAATCCATTATGATCATAAATTGAGGACGACTTTGCCTGGAAACTGCTTGGACAAGTCCCTCCCTAGAATTTTCTTGGCAAAATTTCATTGCCTCCTTCCTAATGCTGAGAGAGAGTAAGTAATTTTATGTCTAAGGCAGAACTAGAACTCACAGTGTACTGGGTTTCTGACTTGGTGCCTTAACTACTATACCAAACTGTCTCTTGTAATGAAATGTTAATAAAGACCTGATAAAGGGCATGGGCTAGTGCTTTCTTATCCCTTAATGTGACTCTGTTCCCTTATCCCAAGGACACAATCAGGAGCAAAAGATTAGCAGTGGGTAAATAATGGCAAACAGCGGTAAGAATGGACAGTGGGACTTAACCCAATGCTATGAAAAGAAGCAAGAACTCAAAAGCCAGGAACAGCTTGTCATTTTTGTCTCTGGGCCCTGCCTACTCAGGTGGGGGAGATGCATAGCTAAAGCTGCTGTCTCCTGAAAAAAAATAAACGTTTGTATTTGGGACTTGGGCACTTACCCATAGTGTTGGGTAAGTGTACAATTCCTACAGAATTGTAGGAACAGTTTTGTTTTATTTTTTGCAATGATATCATCGTGGTTGGTGAGTTACTCTTGGGAAATGAGACTGAAGTAGTTTTAGTGGAAGTGAGACAGACATGGGGAGAGGTCAGATGGTGGAAAAAGAAGAAAAGAACATGTTGATAGTAATCAGAGTTACAAATTATCCAGTAAAGCTCCAGATGAGTGGAAACCAGAGAAGACAGCTGAACACTGGGTGAATGGAGGCAGTGGGATAAGTGTGGAGAGGAGCAGGACAGTGGACCAGATTTGGTCAACTATGCCAACCAGGGATCGCTGGCAGGTTCATGGTGATCAGGAAGACCATGGCTCAGGAATGGGCAGCACAAGAGCTGTGCAGAATTATTGATCAGTGAGAGTGGTCCATTTCCTCCTCCCACCTGGAGAGGAAGGCCAGATAAGAGACCCAGCCAGTACAGTAGGATTGGAGATTGTGACAGAACTGGAAGTAGAGAGCAAAACACAGGGGCTAAGGGCAGATCATACAGGAGACTGAAATGAAGACTGACATGGACTGGTTTGGAGTGAAGAAGTCAGCAGTAAAGGAAGAAGAAAGAACAGAGGGGACAACTTGGAAGAAAAGTGGATACGAGATGTGGCAAACAGAGTGATATGAGTGGAAGAGGATAGATGACAAAGATGGTTAGAGAATGAAGCCTACTGCTGAGAGGAACAATGTAGGACAATAAAGACTATCATCTGGTGATTCAGAAAGGGAATGAAGGGACAGCAGAGGACCCTGATGAGTGGTCAGTGAAGCCAAGCCTTGGCTTGAGGCTGCAACAAGGCAATGAACATATGCCACATGGTGTGAATTGCAGATCTTGGGCAACTGCTACCAGTCCTTCAGGGGGGTCTTGGTAATGATGGAGCCTGGAGGGAACCACAGAGGAACAAGTGCTGAATAATCTGTGCATAATAAATTAACATCAAAAAGATGCTGACCTAGATGGAACAAGAAAGGAATTAGCTCACCTAACCTGGAAGAATCTGGGAAGTAGCTGGGACTCCTGGTGCCCCAGTTAAAAAGGGTAGTGGGAGAATAAAATCACAGGAAATTTTAAAAAACGGGTGGAATGAACATGAAGAGAGGAATTGGTGGAAGCAGAAGTGGATTGAAACCAAGGGATTGTCAGGTTTGCTATGTTAAATACACATGATGGATAGAGTGGGAACGAAAAGATTTGTGAGTAGAATAGGAATGAATTTGAGCTGGGGGGGATCTTTGCGACTCCTGGGAGGGAAACAAGCAAGAACTAAGTGGAGGGAATATGGAAGATGAAAACTTGAAGTAGTAACGAGTTGGGGAAAAGAGCTGGATAGACCACTGGAGGAAAAGGGTAATGGGTGGTTTGATACCCATCTCAGCAACCTCAACCCCATGCCTAAGTGATCAAACTGTAGGTTGCTCAGCATCAAGCTCTTGCCAGTTCTCTGTAGAATAATTACATGTATGTTTATGACCTGGCATGTATTACCAAGATTTGGCTGGGGAGAGAGGCAATGCAGTCCTCCTTGAAACCTACCCTACTGAGTGTCATGTCACACATCAGTATTGGAAAGTGGAGTATGAAGATTGCCTGGGACAATTTGGTTCTGATCAAGGGTCATGCAATGGAGGTGACTAGCTTGTTTCTGATGTTGTGCAGTGGGACAAGAGATCCTGCTTAGGGACTTCCCTTCTTGCATTATGGTGTGCCCCCCCCTTGGTCTCCCTGGAGCTTATTAGAAGGCTGGTGATGATGTACCCTCAGCTGGGCGAGCTGTGGAACTTCAACCTCTTTGCCTTGGGTGAAGCTTAACCCACAAACATACACAGACACACATAAATAAATCACTTACAGGAAAACCCTTAATGCCTCTTTCACCAGTCTGCCCCGCTGGCCCCTGTCAGAAGTAAAATCAGTTAATGGGAAAGTTCAGCTGCTCAGTTAGTAGCTAGAGCAACTTATTTATTTTATTTGCCTATTTATGTATTTGGGTGAGAAGGGATAAATCAGAGAAGGAACAGATGAGCATCAGAATATAGAATGGAAGGCTTTGGGTAAGAATTTTGACGAACATTAAATGAAACTGATTAAATGTAGTGTTTTGATGCAATGAGAAACCCTTTTTTTAGAAAAAAGAATAACAAAGGTTTGGGGAACAAAATCTGAGATGCTTTTACTTATTTATTTGTATCATTGTTCTTGTTATGTTCTGTTACTGTGAATTACCATAGCTCCAGGGCAGCTTTCAATAAAAACTTCAGACAGAGTTAATAAAAATACTAAATTTACAAGTCAACGTTAATTAAAATCCAACAAAAATGAAAAGTCTGCTCAAAAGATGTGTTTATAAGGGTTTTTAAAATGCCATCCAAGTTGATTTCAGGACAGGGCAATTCAGACACTAAGGGAGCTATAGAGGTGATTCAACTCCCGGTGATCTTTGGAAAAATATTATTATTATTATTAGATTTTTATCCCAACTGAGTTACGTACAACTCAAGATGGCAAACATAATATCCCATAATTTTCCTCTTAACAACCCTGTGAAGTGGGTTGGGCTGAGAGAGAGTGTCTGGCCCAAAGTTACCCAGATGGCTTTCACATTTAAGGAGGGGTGCTAGAACTCGTAGCCTCCTGGTTTCCAGGCCAGCATCTTAATCACAATTGGTGTCATATAGGGGAACATATAGGAATTGTTCCTTGGGCCTGTTTTACAATGTTTGAACATACATTGTATTTTCTTCTGAATTTTATGGGGAGCAATACATTCCAGTCGCACTGACTGATGGAAGAAGATCAGAAATTCTTCAATTCAGAATCTTCTTTTGAGTATCTCCTGGTTGTTAAGCATGTTTTCCCAGCTTATTTGGCAGATGCTTTACTATTGGGGCAGGAAGACCTTTCTGTCCCCCGTGATTTTAATGGCATAGTTTGAAGTCCATCATCAACAGTCACTAAGACTGCCTTGTCTTTAACAAGAGTTAACAAGAGTTTATGAAGCTACTCCCTTTTGGATCAACCAGCAGAGATCTACGGTGTAAGACAGTGAAAGAGAAAGAGAGAGAAATGTAAGGGCCCATCTGCTTGAAGAACAGTTTTTTCTCACAGGAGTTTGCCTGAAGTGCCATCCTTCATCAAAGAACTTTCTTTTGGTATCATTACCATCTCAGATATACCAAACAATACCTGTCGTTAGATGTATTATAAGGCCACATTATATCTGACAGTAAATGTATCTCTGTATTGAATAAGACTAGACTATATTCAAATTCAAAGGGGAAATGGTGAGTTGGCATTTACAACAGTCTATAAGTCCTTGTAGAAATGTAGGTTTTTTGGGGGGCTCATACTACCCCAGGAAAGATGCGTTTGATTTAATGTGGTACCAACAGGTACAATGTGCACATCCAAGTGAATGCCCGATCACCGCTTCCCCTTTAAATCTGGATTGTTGCGTTGCCTCAGTATTTAATACTCCCTTTTAAAAATTTCATCCTAGCTTTTGAATTCAGGAAGTCCTCAACTTATAATCGGTGGCTTAGTAACCATTCTAAGTTACAACGGACACACTTGGGGTGTACTTATGACCATTCAAAGTTTCGACAGCACCCCCCCATGGCCACATGACCACACTTTGGGCACTCAGAAACTGGGCTGCATTTATGCCCATTTGCAGTATCCCATGGACATGTTTTATGATGCTTTTGCCGAAACCCAGCATTTACTTCTGATTTCTGGCAAAACTGGCTGTTGCTTTATGATCATGGCATTTGCTTAATGACTATTGCAAAAAAGGTCATAAAATTGGGTTGGTTATATGATTTATGACCATCACAAGTTATAACTGTGATGGGCAGGCTCCATTACAGTCAGAACTCAAGGACTATCTGTACGCAATAGAATTAAAGCTCCTAATGGCAACAGTGACAGCTTTCCTTGCACTACAGATAACAACAATGGGAATGAGTTAAGATGCTCACATCATATGGCTACCAAATAGCCAGCAGTATGCAAGTTGATAATGTATGCCAGCACTGTGTGGAGTTAGTCAGCCCAATATCACAAACGTATCATACGACATGAAGGTTACCACAGGAAACATCTTTGATGCTAGCAAGACTTCCTGCTCATTCTTTTAATTAAAAAATGGAAAGCTGGCTCTTTTCAAGATCAACAACAGCATCCAATTTCATCTTCATTTCCATCAATGCTTCTGGGCCTCGTGTCAGCCCCATCAGAATTCTTAGGAAATGGAAATAAAGGAGAACTACAGCCTTGTGTTTCATTCAGAAGTAGATCTAGTTGCCCAGATGTTTAACAAGTCAGTTGGGGCGATATGGAACACTTTGAGGAAGGGGTAGAGCAGTGTTTCTCAATCTTAAGCAAACTTAAGATGTGTGGACTTCAACTCCCAGGATTCCCCGGCCAGCCATACAGACTGGGGAATCCTGGAACTTGAAGTCCACACATCTTAAAATTGCCAAGCTTGAGAAATGCTAGTGCCAGCCATTTTGTGAGCATGTCAGCAACATGCTTCCAAAATTCCAATTGTGCCCATTGACTCAAACCTTGGCCCAAACTTCACCATGAATGTTTTTAATGTATAAAAGGGATTTGGTGAATCCCACCTGTCTCCATTGCATTGTAAAATGGCACAAATCTGGCTTACCTTTTCGCCTCGATCACCTTTTGGGCCCTTCAGCCCAGGCTGTCCAGGAGAACCAGGAATGCCCTGATGGAAAGCAAAGGCATTAGAACAGTGTTTCTCAACTTTGGCTGTTTTAAGATATATGGACTTCAACACCCAGAATTCCTCAACCACTAAGATTGAGGAACACTGCCTTAGACATTGCATTGCTTATGAAAAACTAATCTCTGGTAGATCCTTCAGCAATAATTATGATAACATTGCTATCAGGCCCCAAACCAAGAACGACACTTCATTCTTCCAGGCTGAGTTCCTTATGGTTTCATATCTATAGAGAAAATCTTACCAAATTGAGGACTTTACTATCTGCATCTACAATATATTCTGTGAACTATTAGGGAGGTTCTGTCTTCATCCTCTTTCTCTCATACATGCTATCTGGGTTGAGTTGCCTCTTACTTCTCTGGAATGCACCGCCTCCCTCCTGGGGATCCACCTCCACACTACATTCTATCACAATTGCCTTTTGCAAAACAGATAGATCACACATTTATCTTGCCTTGTTTTGCCATGTTCTGCGATTGCCATTGTACTTACCTATGACATCTTGTAACAAGTAGTAACTTTACATATCATGTGAGGCTTTTTTCTAGCCTATGTTTAGGCCAAATAACAAGCAATCCTTCAACACTGCAGAGAAAATACATGTACTCCTTGACTTATAACCATTTGTTCAGCAACCATTCAAAATTATGACGGTGCTGACCTAAGAGATAAAGAGTCTATATTTGAGGTTTTGACTGCTGCAGTGTTCCACGGTCATGTGATGAAAATTTGGGTGCTTGGCAATCTGCCCTCCCCTTTGACCAACTGCAGGGTTGCTGCAACTGCTCCCACTCACTTATCTCCCCCCCATTCTACCCTGCTGGGTCCTAGAAGCCTGAGGCCTCCTCCCAGCCCAGCATGCCTTGTTTCACTTACCTCTTCCAAAGATCACCTTTATGAAAGAGTGCCCAGCCTATATGGCATGTAGCCTTTCTACAGAGACTGCCCTGTGCCATTCTGGAAGCAGCCACAATTATCATGATCTCTCAGAAGGGTGTGATTTTCCAAATTGTGCAATTTGGAAAATCACATTCTTCTGAGAGATGGCATGAATGGTGCCCACTTCTAGAATGATACAAGACAGCCTCTGAAGGAAGACCACATGTTGCATTTATTGGGCGCTCTTTTGGAAAAGTGGAGAAGGTAAGTGAAGCAAGTCATGACAGGGCAGGGAGGAGGCCAACTGAGCAGGAAGCAAGCCGAAGGCCTATAGGAGCCAGCCAAGTGGGAAGCTTTGCAAGGGATGCCTCAGGAGTGGGGGAGGTCCTGGGAGGCTTGGTGTAGGCCACGTGCAACTTCCAGGGGTGTTGCAGTATGGGGCCTGGACCTGCACTGGGCCTCCCTTCCCCAAAGACATCTTGTGCTCCACTTAATGATCATGATGTAATCAGAATTACACTCATTGAGTGAGGTGGTTGTATGGATACCTCACTGAATGACCACAATGACTACTAATTCCAGGCTGAATTGTGGTCATAAGTCAAGAACTACCTGTAACTATATGGGCTATATCAGAGAAGAATAACCTTTGAGCTGTACAAAATTTTAAATTTTAAATTATCATGACTGGTGCAGAAAAGCAGAAGAGATTAAGGCTATTATGATCTTGCCTCTTCTTAGAAAAAGAAATGTTAATAGTAATGTTTTTGAAACTTAATTAAAAAAAACAAGTTCCACTTGTTTGAAGTGAACAAAGGCTCAACAGGTGGGTAAAAATGGGTTTCCTACCTGTAGTCCAGGTGCTCCCACTGGCCCTGTTGCCCCTTGTGGCCCTGATGATCCAGGTGGACCTGGTGAAAAATATATTAATGTATTTAAAGTATTTGCATATCACTTCCCAGTTAAAAAAAATCTTGAACCACTATTAAAGAGAGGGAGAGAAAGGAGAAGGTTAAAGGCACAGATTTGTTTAAAAGAGTAGATTTGAAGAGTGAAAAAAAACACCAGTGCATTCTGATGCAAGTACCAATATTGAATTAAAAGTTGCAAAATTCTAGACCTTCCTCAAGCCAATGGCCTTCTGATGTGGTTGGATTACAAACCCCATGCATGTCTTAGCTGATGTAATGTAGGCCTTTTTTCTCATATATCTGGAGGCATCACTCTGAAGAAAACTCTTAGATCATCATCTACAGTCTATCTGTCTGTTCCTTCTTGTTGCAGAAGACCCCAAAGAAGTGGCCTTTTGCTCTTTCACTTGGATGCCACCTGGTTCCCTCCCTCTTCTATCCCACAAGTGACAGGTAAAAATTATTTTATCCTTTCAATTTCACTCATTTACAATTACTGAGCAACTGCAAAAATGAATCAACTTGAGAAGTCAAGTTTATTTCTGCAATTTTGGAACAAGTTTTGGCAAGAAGTAATAGAGCAGCTAAACTCTTTTTTCCTTTATTTTTTAAACAGGATGACAAACAACCTGAACAAAAAAGTGGTGATACAGTTAGGACCTCAGAATTAGTTAGAGTTATGGAGGGTTACTGGGAAATTTTAAGATATTACATGGGTTGCTGTAGGTATTAAACCTGGACAAAAGCTTATACCTCAGATTTATTTTGTTTTCCAGCTGGAACCCTTGTTCTGATTTCTTTGCAATTTTGCACATTTCTTTGCAATTGGATTCAGGGTTGCCTGCACCCCTTTCTTGTTTTAACCAGCAGTACCAAGAGTTGAACTTTAAGAGTTTCTGCAGGCAAAGCAGGTGCTTTTCCCCTGAACTGGTGACAGATCTAGACTCCACCTACATAACTTGCCAAGCATAATTGTGGATCCAGCTTCCAAATCTTTGCCCTCGAGAATTCTTGTGACTCCAGACAGGCTAGATCAGCCCGCCGTCTCTTTCCTAACAAGTGTTGAGTTCTTCCTGGCATGCAGCAGCTCTCTGTTTGGCAGGAGAAGGAGACTCATTTGGACTGATCTGCTTGTTAATGCTACATCATTAAAGGATTGCCTTCAAATGGCTTTTCCCTACCTGGAAAAAAAGTGGGGGAGTGATATAATTTCTTCCAGACGCCAACTATTAATTAGACTTGCTGATCTTTGGGGAGAGGGAGGGACTGGCATGGGCTCCTTCCAAATTTAGCCTTAATTGTTTCAGTTGAAACCCCCATGAGTCCAGACATTCACCAGGGCAATTGAATCTGCTTCCGTAATTAATGCAGCCCTCATATATCAAAGTCTGGGATGAAATGAATTGAAGGCTCAATGCAGGAGTGTGGTAATAAGAGAAAGAACTTCTTGTCATCCTGATGGGAGGTCACTTTTGAGTGCCTCTGCTATTTACAAACCACTTAAGACAATTTCCTAAAAAAAAGAAACAAACAAACAAACATTACAATAGAAAGTCCAGGCTGGTCTAATGGAAGAAAGAGCTTTTTAACTATCCTGATTTAATTCCCAATTGTTGTATGGATTGGAAAGATTGCTGTCATTTGTTGCTCTATGATCCTTTATTCCCCTTCTTTTGATTGAAGGTTGGGCTTCTTTTGGTAGCCAGAGAAGGTTCACAATTGTTACAGTTTGATTGGAGGGGAGAGTTTAGTAGTTGGTTGGAGGACAAAACAGTTGTGACTGGAATTACAATCTTTAGGAAACTGAAGTTTTTCTCTTTTTTTCTATAGAAAAAAAAGCAATCATAGGCAAGCCATAGCCACAGCTGCATGGGATCCCTCCAGACCCATTTTTGTAAGCATCCAACCCTCAAACATGATGCCATTGAAATTTAGCAGTAAAATGACGTTTTCCTTTGGCATTTTATTGCTTTGCTTTTTTTTTCATAAATTAAGATCTCAAATAGGTGGGTTAAGCCTCTGGCAGGCTTAAAGCATAGTCTTTGGGCAAGAATCTCTCCAAACTGATAAAAGAAAGCCTTCTTCTCTCCACCATGCTATCCTGTCTTCCTCTCAAAGGAAATTGCAAAAGAAATGTATTCATCCTTACTGTAAAATAGGGAGTGTTTTGTGTGCCATTCTACATTTACAGTGCATGGATGGTAGGCATACCCATAAAATTGCCGCCACAGGAGTACAAATGCTATGCTGTATAAGCAGTCACAGCAAATCATTTATCTCCATCTCTATTCTTTAGGACGCTCTCTTATATCCCTGTGGGGCATTATACCAAAGAACAATTGTGGTAAGAGGCTAGTAATTGGTTTTGCTGCATGCTAGCTTCTTATTTTATTCTGTTTATTTTACAAAAACTTTTTTTAAAATATCAGGAGGGACAGAAAACCTGGTCAGCATCTGATACTGGTGAACACAGATTTCACATTATCTACCTGTAAAAAGCTGATTTTACATTATCACAGACTTTCCACTTCAAAATATTTTAATTTGTAGTAAACACTGTTAAACATAACCAACATAAACCTTTGGGGTTCTCAACCAGTGGTCAGAATGTAAAGGGGTCCTGACCCAAATCTTTAAAAACTATTGCCATTGCACATGGAAAATTGACAGATAAACAACTGTGAAAAGGTTATAAAAATGCTTCATAGTCTCAGCTTTGCTATTCATGGTGATGGTGACAGATATAAACCCCCGTAAGGTAGAACAAGTCAGGAACTCTACTTTATTGATCCCCAAGTTAGGCACCACCTTGGCATGGTTGGGGGGCTTGGGTGCTCTGAAGATGATGAGAGCTATGCCAGAGGCTCAACCATACTGGACAGATCTCATTGGAGGAGCCAGACAAAGAGTGTCTCCCTCCCATAAAAAATATGATCACATAATTTACTGAAACCCATACTGGCTTGGTCGTCACCCAGGTCAGTAAGGACCATGCTAGATGTTAGGGTTCCTGGATATCTAGTGAAAAGGAAAAAGCTAAAGGACTCCACTGGAGAAGGAAATGGCAACCCACTCCAGTATCCTTGCCAAGAAAACTCCATGGACAACAACAAAAGGCTAAAAGATAGGATGCCAGAAGATGAGCCCCTCAGGTTGGAAGGAATTGCAAGTAGCTCCAGAAAGAGTGAAATGGTTGGGCCAAAACTGAAAGGATGCTCAGCTGTGGATATGTGTGGAAGTGAAAGGAAAATCCAGTGCTATAAAAAACAATATTGCATAGGAACCTGGAATGCAAGAAGTATGAATCACGCTATGCTAGATGTGGTCAAACATGAGATGGCAAGATTGAACACTGACATCTTGGGAATAAGTAAACAAAAATGGACAGGAATGGGTGAATTTAATTCAGATGACCACTACATCTACTACTGTGGATATTAATCCCTTAGAAGGAATGGAGTAGCCATCATAGTCAATAGCAGAGTAAGAAAAGCGGCAGTAGGGTAGTCTCAAAAACAACAGAATGATCTTGGTTTGAATCCAAGGCAAACTGTTCAACATCACAGTAATCCAAGTCTATGACCCAACTACTGATGCCAAAGAGGCTGAAGTTGACCTAGAAGGCCTACAACACTTTCTAGAACTCACACCAAAAAAAGATGTCTTTTTCGTCATAGGGGATTGGAATGCTAAAGTAGGAAGTCAGAAGATAACAGGAATAACAGGCAAGTTTGGTCTTGAAGTACAATATAAAGCAGGGCAAAGGGGAACAGAATTTTGTCAAGAGAACACGCTAGTCATAACAAGTACACTTTTCCAACAACCCAAGAGGTGACTCTGTATATGGACATCACCAGATAGTCAACACCGAAATGGGATTGATGTTCTTCTTTGCAGAAGCTCAATATAGTCAGTAAAACAAGACCTGGAGCTGATTGCACAGTGTAGGCTTAAATTGAAGAAAGTAGGGGAAACCATGAGGCCATTCAGAGATTACTTCAATGATATCCCTTATGAATATACAGTGGAGGTGAGGAATAGATTTCAGAGATTAGATCTGGTAGACAGAGTGCCTGAAGAACTATGGACAGAGGTGAGTAACATTGCACAAGAGGTAGCCACTAAAATCATCCCAAAGAAGAATAAATGATGTCTGATGAGGCTTTACAAATAGCTGAGGAAAGAAGGCAAGCAAAAAGCAAGGGAGAAAGATATACCCAACTGAATGCAGATTTCTAGATAATAGCAAGGAGAGATAAAAAGGCCTTCTTAAATGAAGACTACAATGAAATAAAGGAAAACAATAGACTGGAAAAGACCAGAGATCTCTTCAAGAAAATGGGAGATATCAAGGGAGTGTTTCATGCAAAGATGAGCATGATAAAGGACAACAATAGTAGGGACCTAACAGAAGCTGAAGAGATTAAGAAGAGATGGCAAGAATATACAGAAGACCTATATGGGAAAGATTTAAATGTCCCTGATAACGATGATGTGGTTGCTGACCTAGAGCCAGACATTCTGGAATGTGAAGTCAAGTAGGCCTTAGAAAACATTACTAACAACAAAGTTAGCAGAGGTAATGGTATTCCAGCTGACCTATTTAAAATCCTAAAAGAAGATGCTGTGAAAGTGCTGCACTCAGTATGCCAGCAAATTTGGAAAACTCAAGAGTGGTCACAGGATTGGAAAAGATCAGTTTATGTTCCAATCCCAAAGAAGAGCTATGGCAAAGAATGTTCAAACTACTGTACAATTGCACTCATTTCACACACTAGCAAGGTTATACTCAAAATACGACAAGCTAAGTTTCAGCAGTATGTGAACTGAGAACTACAAGAAGTACAAGCTGGGTTTTGAAGAGGCAGAGGAACTAGAGTTCAAATTGCCAACATTTGCTGGATCATGGAAAAAGCGAGGGAATTAAAAAAAATCTACTTCTGCTTCATTGACTATGCTAAAGCCTTTGATTGTGTGGATCACAACAAACTGTGGCAAATTCT
>JANHZU010000315.1:281322-298089 GCA_032468055.1 Acrochordus granulatus
GGGAGTCTCCGGAGTTCTCTCTCTTGAATGCCTTTCACTTAATTTACGCTGTTTACACAGTGAGAGAGGAGAGCTCCATTGTGAGGCTTCCCACGTGAGCTGATCGTACGGTGCTCATTGCGATCAGGAACATGGGAATGGAGTAAACTGCGCGAGAGGAGAGTCGGCAGAACGCGCACGTGCTGCTTCCCGTATGACAATGGAGTAAACTGCGCAAGAGGAGAGTCGGCAGAACGTGTGCATGCGCTTGCGTTAGCAGAACTCTCACATGGGGTTGCTGTCTACAACAATGGAATAAAGCATGAGGTAAGAGTCGGCAGAACTCTCGTGCGGAGTTGCCTGAACGGGAAATACAGAGCGCACTTACTGATGACACGCAAGGTTTGGCACGAAGCTCCCTCGTCTTGTGAGTCACGGCTCGTCTAGCGGAATATTTTTTGATTAATTTTTTGCTCATCCTGCGAGTCACTCGTCTTGTGAGTTACTCGTCTTGTGAGGCACCACTGTATTTTGATTTTTCTATATTAAACCTTAGTTCCATATTTCACTGTGACTCTAGTATGACTCTAATTATTAATTGACTCTAATTATTCGTGACTCTAATAAGTCACTCCTTGACTTATTACTAGAGCTTGCAAGTCATTTGCATTTTCTGTTGTTAGAGTGGTGTCATCAGTATAGTGCAGATTTTTTGTTTCTCCATTTTTAAAATTACACTTATCTTCTTCCAATCCAGTTTTTCTCAGTAAATATTCAGTATATACATTAAATAAAAAGGAGAGAGTATGTTTCACTCTTTTGCCAATCTGGAGCCAGTTTGTTTTGCCATGTTCCATCCATATGGTCAGTTCTTATCTTTTGTATAGTTTTACATGAGAGCAATGATATGTTCTAGATTTTCCCTTTTCCCAATTATTTTCCAGAACTAGACATGGTTGATACAATAAAGAGTCTTTCTATAGTCAGTGACTAAAGGGAACAGTGGCCAAGTGGTTAAGATGCTGGCTTGTCGGCTGGAAGGTAGACAGCCCAAGTTCAAGACCCAGCTACCACATAATGAGATGAGCTCCCATTATTTGCCCTAGCTCCTGCCAACCTAGCAGTTCAAATGCATGTAAAAATGCAAGTAGATAAATAGGTACCACCTCAGTGGGAAAGGTAACAGCATACTGTGTGCGTTGGTGGATAGTTATGTTGGCCATATGACCATGTAACGTCTTTGGACAACACTGTCTCTTCAGCTATGAAGAGATGAGCACTCTTCAGCTATGGAGATGAGCACTGCCCCCTTGAGTTGGACACAACTGAAAGGGGAAATCTTTGCCTTCACTTTGTCAGTGAAGCACATACTGACTTCCTTGTATTATTTGGCTTTCTCAGTTGGTTAGCATACTGAAAACAATAATGTCTTTTGTTCTTCAGCCTTTTCTAAAATCATCCCAAACATCTGGGATCTCCCTTTTCATACATGGCTGTAATCTGTTTTGGAGGATAATCGTTATTTTAATATCATGTGAAATTAAGGATATTGTGTGATACTGTGTTACTCTCCTTTCTTTGATATTTGTATGTAGACTAATCTCTTCCAGTTTTCTGGCCAGTGTGTCATTCTCCAGATTTTCTGATATAGTTTAGTAAGAGTAAAAAAAACTTTACTGATTTATTCTGTCACCTTGCCATATTTCTATAAATATTTCATCTGTTTCTGTAACCTTCTAATTTGGTATTGGCTGGGAAGCTGATCTAACTTCCTCTTTGGTTTTTGTAAATGGAGAATATTTTCTAAGATTTCTTGGATGATAACATCTCAAAATTTCAGTATATTTCTTCTATATTTGATTTTGGATTGGTTACTATTTGTCTGCTGGCATCTTTTAGCTTATGGATTTGAGGTTGGAATCTCTTTCTGAGTTTGGAGATCTTTTGGAAGTTTTCCTTGTTTTTTCTGTGTCTGTTTCCATTTTCAGTCTCTTTACATACATGACTGTCATACTACTTCTTGTCTCTTCTAACAGTTCTCCAAAATGGTTTATTAAGATCCATTCTAAGATCTTCATCCTTCTTGACTCTGGGATTCTCTTCTCTTCTTGGCAATTTCTACCTTGTGTCTAACTTCTATGTAGTTTTTTTTTCTGTTTCTTGGTCTTTAACACCCTCTGTTCACATTAATCCTTAACAACTTCTTTGATTTCATTCTAAAGCTCCTCTGGTTTCCTAATAATGAGACTGACAATTTCAAAGTGATTCCTGATATTATCCTTAAAAATTATGGGTATATGTTCACAATCATATTGTGGAAACTTTGGCTTTGCTTTCTACTTAGGTTGATTTAGACCTCCTGTCTTTCCAATACTTTTAAAAAGGGATTTCTATTTGTTGTAATTTAAATGTATTTTAAAAATCATTTGCTTCCATTTTCCCAGTTCAGAGACTGGCTAAAATGGAGAAGGAAGTCCCTATTCCCAAATATCTCTACAGTAAGAATTCTTGATATGGGTGGTCTTTCATTCCCACCAGCAAATTTCAAGTAGAAAAAGATTCCCTTCCTCCAGTGGGACCTGGATATGTGATAGAACTTATCTCCTTGGTGCGTTGGTAGTTGTTTGGATGCCTGGGTGCTGTGTATTTTATTTGTAATACTATGTATTTTATCTGTTTTACTGTAAAGCACCTAAAGCCACATTGGTGAAATGGGTGGCTATATAAATTGAATTAACAATAATGATAACAAGCACATTAGAAAAATGTTCTTACAGGTGCTGAATAAGAGACTAGGGAATTTGATGACACTCATAGATGTCATATCACTGATCCCACTTTTAAAGCATATTTGCATAATTTATCTCTTGATAATATCAACCTCAGATGGTATTTCTGTGCTACTTTTAAAAGTTGATGTGGCCAGAGATAAAATAGGATAGTAAGAATACTAGAAGTCAGAGCCATAGGAGGAAAAAATGAGTGAGGCTGGGCAAACCAAAAAAAATGGTCCAGTCACTCTTTTAGTCCAAACTATCTCAGGGTGCACTGTGGTGAAAATATAAAATAGGAGGTCAACTGTTTCTTCATATTAAAGGTAAACTGTTGTGAATTACAGTGGTAACTTTCACAAGACAAAACTAATCCATTCTGGAAGAAAGCTCATTGTGTGAAATGCTCTTAAAGTGAAACAAGGTTTCCCATAAGAAACAATGGAAAGTCAGATCATCCGTTCCACACCCCCAAAAATATTCACCAAAAAATCATTTTCACTGTAATTTGATGTAGAAATGATTGTCCCTAACATCTGAAACAAGTAACAACGATTAATACACACTATAAAATAGAAATAGAACAAACTAACCAGCACTCACGGATGTGCTTCGAGGCTGCTGCTAGGCCAGCTACTGTCTGCCCCCCCCTGCTGGCTCAGAGGATCCACTACCGCTGAGGCAAAACTGCCTTCAGAGGATCCACTACCGCTGAAGCAAAACTGCCTTTTCCCTCAGCAACGCCTTTCCAGGGTTCTTTCGTGGGTGGCTTGGAAATGTTTCTTGCCTCCATACTATGAGGGGAGAAGCGACGAGGGGGAATTTCTGCTTTATTTTGGGCAAGGACAAAGCCAATTTCTGCTTTATTTTGTTTGTGTGTGCGCACGTGCAGACGCTTTCAGAATATCCCGGCTAGCGCGAGGGAGATGAGAGACAGGAGAGGAGGGGGAGGGTATATGGCAGCCTAGGCAGAATGCGCACACGCTGCTGGAGTAAGCCACATGGCATTTCCTGAATGGGAAATACAGAGCGCGCTGACTGATGCGCAAGATATTCGTGTGAAGTTTCTCATCTTGTGAGTTACAGCTCATCTAGAGGAATAAATTTTATTAAATTTTTTTCTCATCTTGTGAGTTTAACATCTTGTGAGTTTCACATCTTGTGAGTTACTCATCTTGTAAGGTACCACTGTATTCTGTTTCCCCAAATTAGTTTCATCCCCCTGAGAAGAGCTAATCTGAAAGCTGATGAGGGAGACAGCTGAGGAACAACTTTGAAAACAAAAGGAAACGGCCAAGCAGATATGGTGAGAAACACACAAGCAGCAGGACATAGAGGCTATAAAATAAATAAATTCAAATACCTGAAAGGATATAACATAGGAAGAAAAGATCTATTCTCTAAACTGTTCCAAAGAATATTCTGTTCACAGAATAATCAATTTAATTTGAAGGAAGACAGATTCCATTTAAATATAAAACTTCCTAAGGGTAATTTGAAACTAGAACCAATTATCCAAAGAGATGGTGGGTGTATATTCAAGGATTTGTGTTTTTTTTTTCCAAAGAGATTTTGAACATCTCTCTGGAATGTTTTAATTTGGGTTCCTGCATGAGTTGAATGATGGCCCAAGTGCCCTGTTCCTACTCCAGGATTCTATCAAATATGCAACTTCCATTTGGACAATGAAGTGTCTCCATGAATCAACAATGTCAACACTATATTGGTCTTTCAGTACTCTTGTAATCCAATAAATCATCTCCACAGGCAGGCTAAACCTACCTTTATTGAGATTGGCTATAGTAACAGAATCCTACAGGTCTGACTGTGATGGACCTCCTCCTCCTCCTTATGGTTCAATGAATTATGCCCCTTTTGCCTAGATGGCATATCTCCATCAAGGTCATCTTACTTACTCTCTATTCTCAAGATAACAGATTGTATGTTAGGAGCAAGTTCTATCTCCTGTGAGTGCTTTATTGCACTCAAGGTAAAGCTCGTGCCTTTCTAGAATAGTTTGACACCTCAGATAACTGCCCAAGCTACATTGCTCTGAGAGGATCCTTCTAGAGACACCTTGGGAGATGACTATCATGTGTGCCTGCACAGGAAGACATTCTGGATATCCCCCAAAGTGTGCTTCAGAGGGAGCTCTCAGAAGCCAGCTGGGTGCTGATTGATGTAGAGGATAAAAGTAGTCTTCCTTCTTATGGAAGAGGCAAATGAGAGGATATAGGGGAACCATGGCAGGTCCTCCTCCCACCTAAGGGTCTTCTTCAGTAACCTTTAAGGCATATCTTATAACTACAATCATATTTTTCTGTATTTGTCTCAAATGACCATATTGAAATGAATGATACACAGTCGGTCTCTCTGTCTGTCATACATTTATCACCCCTCAATTACAGAGGTCAGAAATGTGTGGCTTTCAAGACAGCCTTGAAACCCAACTTTATTAATTAGTTTATTGATCAAATGTACACAGTTTCCCATCTGGCAAAAAAAAAAAAACTCTGAGCAGCAAACAAAGATAAAAACAAAATCCAAATTTACAAATAGTTAAGAAACCTGGAAGTCCAAATGTCTATTTTAATGTATTCAGGCACACCCACATCTCGGCCAGTCAGTGCACAGACAGGATGATAGTACTCTAGCCCAACATTTTCTGGATGACCACTGTCCCCTCCCCCATGGTTTTCTTTCCTTGCACTACTAAACAGTCCTGAACATTTACAGATCTTGATTGTTTTAGCTCCCTTATCCCACACTTTTTTCACTGCAGAAAGCACTGCAATGATATTTCTTTTTGGAAAGGAAATGCTTGCGGAAGAATTTTTCACCTGGCTGGGGAATTCTGGGAGTTGAAGTCCATATATCTTAAAGTTGCCAAGGTTGAGAAATACTGCTGTAGAGACTATAATAGCTGAAGAGGGGCTTGAACCCTCTCCCTCCAAATCCAGGACTTTCTCCACTCTACCTCAGTGGCAATTTATGTATATATTGTTTACTAGGTATGCATTTCTTTTTCAAACCATATGTAAACCTACTTTCTTTTTCAGCATTGGGCTGCAATGAGTAAAGAACTCCTTGTTGAAATGTTAATGGAAGATTCGGAGATGCTGGAAGTCCTGGTGGCCCTGGTGGCCCAGGAATCCCTGTCTCACCAGGATATCCTCTAGGTCCTGGAGGTCCAAGTTGTCCTAAAATTCAGAGCAAAAGAAGAGTAAGGTTTTTTCACAGCATTGGAAGCACACTGGTTTTGCTGAGGATTAAACTGAGCCTTAAGGCATCTGTCACAGAGCCTGTTCCTTAATGCAAAAAATTTAGCTTGAAATATGTGAAATACTGATAAAAGAAGGACAACTTTCTATCACAGCTAAGGCATAGCCAAGCATGATTCATTATCTCCCCACCCTATCAAACCACTTCCTCCCAAGATTAAATTGTCAAGAATAAACATTTTGCATGCCAGTTCTAGGCAATGGTGGAGGAAGTCCTGGCTGTGAGTTGGATACCAGAATAAAAGAGTATCCCTTCATCCAGTTGAGCTATAAAACAAGGAAGAACCAAAGAAAAAGCCAGCTTGTGAAAAAAAAAGTTCAAAAGGGCACAGGATTATAGACCACCTTGAGGAGATTGGGTTGCTCGTGTGAGCTTCAACTTGAAGAGGAAATCCTCTCATTCTCTCCACAAAAACTGAATGGCTGGCCTGGTTGGGGAAGAATTCTCAGTTCAGCATACAAAGTTCCTGATTGCAAAGTACATTCAAAGTTATTACAGGTGGTCCTTGACTTACGACTGGTTGTTTATTGACCATTTGCAATCACAACAGCTTCAAAATGGGTGCTTCGTGGCCCATGAATATTTGCATTTATGACCAGTTGCCATAATGCCCTGCAATCATGTAATCACCATTAGCAATCTTCTCTGCTGGCTTCCTAGAAAGAGTTTTCAGACTTACAAGATTCTGTTGCTGTAAACCTATAATAAAGTACTTTTACTGTTTATAATCTTGCAAGTCTGAAAGCACAGGCATTCTTATCTTCCTACATCTACAAAAGAACTAAGGAGGACCAAGTCTAAGACTCCCATCATCTCCAGCCAGTCATCATACTCCAAGGGAAACTCTCATATGAACTAGAATTAGTCTGACCTTCCAATAAATTAATATGTTTCAAAGTAATGCTGGAAATGATCAATATCTCATCTTTTTTCCTCCACTACTGTCACATTTATTGAGGGCTTTGTGGATTTTAAGTGCAAAATGTGTCTTCAAAAATTAAAACATGCTACTACCAATGAGAAATTGTTGCCTTTCATGTCACATGCTATGTTTATTAATAAAATGAGGATGTATGACAAATCATATAAGAATTGTTAAACGGCATAAACTACAGGGACCTATTTTTAAGCTTTGGAAACAATATGCTTTAATAACAGATAAGCATCTTGGATTAGGAAGGATACACAAGAAGAACATTTAATTCAGCCATCAAGACTGAAGATTTGTGTGTGCATGAGTGTGTGTATGTGCTGAGCCTCGGGTCTCATCACCACCTGTCTATAATCAAAATCACTGTGCTGATTGTGACTATGGGGTTATGGAAGCTGCAGATGGCCAGATTATATGTTGCCCAGCTCCAAGTATCTTCATGAGATTTGCCAAACGGGCTCCATGTGGTCCACTATAAGTGTAACTGCTTCTTTCCCATTCCATTTACCTGGCAGTCCAGCCGGTCCTCTTTCACCAATCTCTCCCTTTTCCCCCTTTGGCCCTTGCAGTCCAGGTCTTCCAGCTGGTCCTGGAAGCCCTAAAAATACATGAGCATAAACATTTTGGCTCAAAGGGTGAGCAACAGTGCCAAAGACAAACAAAAGGGGTCTGTAACATATATTTTTCATGTTTACAAACTTTCTAGTTATGTTTCTGTACGTAACTTTGTTACAGTCAAAAAAACTTGAATGAGAAACAAAGCAAAACGTAAATATGACTTTCCTAATTAAGCAGTCCTACGATAAAATATTCATCAATAGGAAACGGCGTCTAACATATCAGAAATAATAATTCACACCTTCCTGATTAATTCACAAGCTGTGTTCTTAATTGATAAGTACTGCCAAAAATTCAGCTGAAGCGGGGGTCTCCTTGAAATTTCTGTCACAAAACAAACATTTTATATATTCATGATGAGATGCCTGGGACTATTTTTAATATGACCCAGATCAAGTCCAAGACCCAGAGCAAGTCCAAGAGAAACATCTTTCTCTTGCCACTCACAAATAATTACAGGAGGTCCAACACATATTTGAGACTGAGAGATAGCATGGGAAAAGAAAAGGAAACTTTGAAGGAATTAGATATGTTTGGGTTTGAGAAGAAGACTGTAGGATGACATGATGGTATCAGAAGAGTTGATATGTAGAAGACAAGAAAAACTTTTTCAGAGTTCTTGCAGAAGACAGGACGTAAGGGGTTTAAATTCCAAAAAAATACATGTTGGTTGGACATTGGGGAAAAAATCCTAAAGGTAAGGGATCAGGAGTTCCCCTTCCTTCATTGGAGATGCTTAAACTAAACCTAGGTGGCTGTCTGTCACTATAGTAAGTGGATTCCTACACTGGACAGGGTTGGCCTAGATCCTCAACCTTGGCAGCTTCCATATATATGGACTTCAACTCTCATTATTCTCATCAATGACTATATCGGCTGTGGAATTCTGGGATTTGAAGTCCACACATCTGGACATTGCCATGATTGGGAAACAGTGATTTAGAAGATCCCCAAAGCCCCTTCCAACTCTTACATTCAGTGATTCCCAGAGCAAAAAGTAAATCAGACCTTGCCAGCAGCTGTGTGTACAAAACATGCTTAACCAAGTGGGTCAAAACTCTAGTGGCTTCATTTGCATAGCAAGGATGTTGTTTTTTTGTTTAAAAGTTTGGTTTAGTGGGTGAGGAGCTTGGCATCTTGTGTGAACCCAGCCAGTTATGGTTCAATGTATAGTGGGGACTCATTAAATGGTTAATTCAGTAACTAGGTTTATAACTTAATTAACTTAGTTACATAACTGTTTCTCAACCCAGAGTCCTTCAAATGCATTGAAAAAAGCATAAATGATCTGATTATTGTTAGGACGTTAGGATATGAGATGAATTAACTGATGCCTGTTCTGAACTACATTCATTCTGTGAGGAAAAAGTGAGGTCAGTAAGTCCCACACAGTCTGTTTCTCCACTGATATAAATAATATTTGTTATATCAACAATGACTGGCAAACTCAGGCACAACAAAACTAAAGGAATGACTGTGTGCCATTAATTAATGCTTTGCTATATTAAAAATAAGGTTGTATAAGATTTGCAGACTCAGCAATTATAATAATTTGAACAAATACTATCATTTGCAAGAAGGACATTAAACTCCCCCCCACCATTCACTTTTCACCTGTATTTCTTCTCCTTGGTTCCCTCCATCCTATAATCCCATTTCTTCTGCCCTCTTTCCTGATGTAGCCACCTTAATCAACCCTGATTTTTCCTTCCCAGAAAACTCGTTTTCTTTCCTCCTTTTTTTCTGCACTGCATACCCCGGAGCATTTCTCCCCAAGAGCCATCTTTCTCCCAACCAATTTTATACCTTCTCGTCCCTTTTGCTACCCCTTCCTTGTCACCCTGACAATCTTCTTCTTTCTAGCTCATCTCACCCTAGGTATCTGCCAGTAGGAAAAGAAAGCAAGTGCTGTTGCATTTAGCCTGAGAAAGTACCACTAATGTGCTAACATCATTACTATTGCCTGAAGGAAGATTTTAAAGAAAGACTTCCTCAGCCTTTGCTCACTCTTTCCCAAAGCTTATCCTTCATCTTGTGTCATTTTGTGTGTGCATACGTGTGTTTGATATATACAAAGGCAGAGAAGTGATGGCCATACCCTTGCAACTTATTGTTATCCCAACCAAGGGAAGCAAGCAAAAGAGGTCCAGTAGCATCAGTCACTTGGAAGAAAGGAACATCACATTCGCATGACAAAAGCCCCACCTCTTTTATGATGATGTTGTACTGATGTCATGCTCATGATGTCACACAGAAGTCCAAAAGGAGCAATGTATTGCTGATTCTATCATTTTGATCAAAGTGGCTGGAGTTGTTGAAGCCCATGTTCCTAGGCATTGTAGACTACCATATATTGGGAACAGCTATACTTTCCATTTTTCTTGGAAAATTTTAGAGATTGCTTTTTCCCAAATGTCTGGTTATTTACTTATTTAAATAAATAAGAGATTTGTATAGCAAATAATAATGTTATAACGAATGACTTTCGTGACTTGATTTCTTACTTAGTGTTATTTGATTAAAATAATGGGCCTTAAGTTTAATGCAGAAAGAGGACAGAATTGGCTTATGAAAAATACATGGAATTTCCCGTTTGTTTATGAAAATCAAATGCTCAGGAAAAGAACACGAGGTGATCTGCTCACCAACAGGTCCCATTGGTTTCCTCAGGGCTGTTCCTGGATTAGCTAGCGGAATAGCGTCAGGCACCAAATCATCATACCAAGTGGCTGTAGTCCTTGTCATTGGAAGATCATTGTCTGAGGGTGAAACTCGTTCTGCAGCTTCAAGCAAAAGGATCTGGATGGAAAGCATAGTGGTCAAAAGAAATTATATACATGAAAGTGACATGGAGACGATTGTAGAAAGTTCTTTTGGGGAGAACACGATGTTTAATGGAAATCAGGACCATGAACAGCTCCTGATCGGCCCTTGAGAACTGAAGCTGGCCTGACTAAGGTTGTCCCAGCAGAGATCAAGCATCAAGAGAAGAACCTCTATAAGCTGATAAGTATAAAGTCTATAAGGGGGAGGAATGATGTCACCCATGCTTTGACTCCACCATGCAAATGGCACCAATTACGTGGTCATGATTGAAGCACATTATATAACTCATATTATTGGTGTGATGATATTTTGATGCACGTTACATCTATCGGACACGTAAGCGGATAAGACCTATTTCTGAAACAGCCAATAATTGCTTTTAAATAGTCCTTACTTAATTTTACAATCAAACTATTTTGGATTGCTGGGCACATGTGAAACTTTGAGAACATCTTACGTTCTCCTTTTTCTATGCAAGCAAGGTCACTTCCAAATGAAGTAATAATCTGCAGTTCCCTCTCATTTTTTGTTCTAAGAAATTTGTTTATAGGACATCCAGCATTCTTGAAAATGATGATGCTGATGCTGGAGGCAGCCCTTCTCCAGCTTCTTTCTTTTTTAATAACTTTTTTAAAGTAAAAAGTTAGGAAGATTGTGGAGTCTGGCAAGCACCACAGGAGATATCTATGGACATACCCCAAACTGGGTATCTCAGTTATAATCAGGTTTGTGAAGTTGTGGTGGTGGAGGAGATACTGTTGAAAGTTCAAGGATGAAGAAAGGATTCTCCACTAATTTTCTGAGGCTTATTCAGAGAATTTGTATAGACTTAGAGCATTCTGCAAAGTAAGCAAAGGTCACCATAAGTATCAGAGAAGTGGGACTTTGTCTCAGCAGCTCAAGATAGTAGCCTGTGTGCCTAATAGTATGCAAAATCTTAAATCTATTACCTTCCCTCCTTCCTTTGCTGTTTCGTTTCTCCTTTTTGCTTTCTACAGCATATCATTAACTTTTTTTATTTTTGTCTTTCCAGGATAGTCTAAAAAAGGAAGGGTACAAAGGAAGGACACATAGACATGGACAAGGAGGGAAGTACTGTAGTGAGTTGCAAGGTATGTACCATGTTTGGATACCTGCATGGGAAGGAATCCAACTAGACTGATAATATTGTTGGAGGAGGAAGTGGAGGGGCTGAAGACCCATCTTGCCACATTGAAACTTAACAGGCAAGGTAAGAATTTCTGGACAGGGCAGAAGAATGTCTCAAAAAGTAATCCAGGAAGAAGGAGATTATAGAGAAAATAGGTGCCTCAGAGGAAGAAGGCTGGCAGCCTGTAATTTGGAAATCCAAGAAAACTAGGAAACAATCCCTGTCAGTGAAGAGGCACACTCAGTATCAGGCACTCCACCTGGAGAAAGACTTACATACTTCTAGAGAAGGTTTTCACCCAGCATTTCAAGAATGAGGAAAGGTTAAATGAGTTATTGTAATTTCTTAAGTGAGCTGTGCCTGATTTTACAACTGTTTTCGCCATAGTTGTTAAGCAAATCATTTCAGTTGTTAAGTAATCATATGGCAAATCTGGCATCCCCCACTGACTTTGCTTGTCAGAAACTGGCTGGGAAGGTCACAAATGGCAATTACGTGACCCCAAGATGCTGTAACTGTCATAAATATATGCCGGTTGCCAAGCGCTTGAATTTTGATCATGTGACTGTGGGTTACCTTATCTTAGCTAAGCCTTTGCTATGTCTTTTTCTTGAATTTTGTATATGATTCTATAAGCTCAAGCAGCTGTAACAGGAACCATCTTTACAAGCAGAAAAGACAATACAGAGTTAGATGAATCAATAGACATGAGGCAGCTGCAAATGTTTTATATGTAACTTACCATCCTTGTTTGGTAGTTTCTGATCTTTATTAAATTAAGTCTGCAATTGTAGGCACATTTATCTATGAGAAAGCATGATTTAATTCACTGGGACCTATTTCTGAATAGATGTGGATGGGACTGCATTTCATCTCATATAGCTGTTAACAGTTATTAAGAAATTAAATTAAATGATGGAACAAAATACTCTATTATGCTTTAAATAAATAAGCACAAGTCCTTTAATGATATGGGGAAAAGTTATAATTTGAAGCCTGGCAGAGGGAGAGGATAATGTTACAAGAAAAAGTAATCATGCAAAAACTATGTGGCCCTTTAGCAATCACACATGGAATCAATCATTTTTAGCATTTGTGTAATCTTATGTTCTCATATCTAGGACACCATAGCCTATGCCCTCCACTGGGATGCATGATATCAGCTCAAATCAGATAACTGCAAGTTTTCAAGGACCTTAGATTTCTAACAGACTGTCCATAATCCACCATGGATTTTGCTAAAAGATGAAGGCAGATAGGACAATAAGAACTGGGCTCCAGGGAACTTGGCAAATATATGAGGTCCTGAATGGATAATACATTGTGAAAACTAATACCTAAATATAGTTTTAAATAACATATAAGCAATATATGCAGCCATGTACATGCAAGGCTTTGTGGTCAAGTGCTTGTAGCCTTGGAAAGAAAGATCCACATAACCAAAAAACAACAGAGCTAGAAGAAAGGCAAGGAGGCAGATTTGAGAAAAAAAGAAGTATGCAGGGCAGAAACAACTCCCTGGAAGCACTAATAATGAAATTAAAGTTTGATATATTTTTGAGCATATAGTGTAAAGGTAAGAGTCACTGGAAAAGTCTCTGATGATTGGAAAAATTAAAGACAATAAAAGAAGAGGCCATTAGAAGACCACAACCAAATATCACTGATGTCACAAGCATGATCTTATAATTTAAAGTAGTAGTTTCTGACAGTTTTAGCAAAGGGTCATGTCATCCTATCACAAACAGAAACAAATGAACACTTTGATAAACAGGGCAAACAAAAGGGACTAAATCTTAAAAAGAAAGAAAGCTGGCATATTACAAGAACAGAATCTGTGGGTTGAAACTTCATGATAATAGACTCAGGTGAGATAATAGGAGGAATTTCCTGATGGTAAGAGGTTGACTCATGAATACTGGAGAGTAAAACATTGAATGGGTGTATGTGAACATTCCTGACAATAGAAATATGACCTGAACAATTCTTAGTGAAGCAGGATATAAATTCTGAAACAGAAAAATATATATATTTATAGAAACGAGATTACAAGAATAGATAAAGCTGGCACCTAGTAAAAGAATAGAATAAAGAAAGCTGAGAATAGCTAAGAATAGATAAAGCTGGCACCTAGCTATATCCTACCAAAAGAAGAATCAAAGAGCATGTGTTCTGTGCATGCATACTTTGGATGAAAGGCAGAAGAAAGAGAGTCACTCCCTAATGATGTACAGTGGTGCCTCACAAGATAAGACTAATCCGTTCTGGAAGAATGCTCTTAGTGCGAAATGCTCGTAAAGCGAAACGAGGTTTCCCATTGAAAACAATAGAAAAACGGATGATCACCAAAAATCATTTTCAATGGAATTTGAGGTAGAAATGATTGTCACTAACATCTGAAACAAGTAACCATGATAAACACACAATATAAAGCAGAAATAGAGCAAACGAACCAGCACTTACAGATCTGCTTCCAGGCAGCTTCTGGCCTTGGCTGCTGCTGGCTGCTGTCATTTTAAAAGGGCCTTTTTTCCCTCAGCTTTTCCGGGCATCGTGAGTGGTTTGGAAGCGCTTCTGGCCTCTGTACTATGAGGGGAGAAGTGACGAGGGGGGATTTCTGCTTTATGTGGGGCAAGGACAAGGACAATTTCTGCTTTATTTTGCGTGTGTGTGCGCGCGCGCACACACGCTTTGAGAATATCCCAGCGCAAAGGAGAGGAGAGGAGGGGGAGGGGACTTCCTGGACTTTGAATCGGGAGTCTGAAGTCTCCAGAGTTCTCTCTCTTGAATGCCTTTCACTTAATTTATGCTGTTTACACAGCGAGAGCGGAGAACCGTTGGCTCCATTGTGAGATTTCCTGCGCGAGCTCAATGCGCGGTGCTCATTGCAATCAGGAACGTTGACCTGCTGCCATGCGGCAGCGTAGGCAGAACGCATGCGCACGTGCTGCCACCCGTATGGGAATGGAGTAAACTGCACGTGGCAGAGTCGGCAGAATGCGTGCGCGTGCTTGCTGCATCGGCAGAACTCGCGCACAGGGTTGCTGTCTGTGCAATAATGGAGTAAAGCACAAGGTAGAGTTGGCAAAACACACGCGTGTGCTTGCTACATTGGCAGAATTCTCACGCGGAGTTGCTGCCTGAACAGGAAATACAGAGCACGCTTACTGATGACGCGCAAGGTAGGGCAGAAAGTTTCCTCGTCTCGTGAGTCGCGGCTCATTTAGCAGAATAAATTTGATTAAGTTTTTTTGCTCATCCTTCAAGTTTCTCATCTTGTGAGCTATTCGTCTTGTGAGGTACCACTGTACATATATCTACTTGAGGTTAGTAGGTCAAGAGATACTGAAGAATCAGTGCCATTCAATTCACATCTCCAGTGATAAAGTGGTATATTCCTTCCCCTTGGCAATCATCTTTCGTCAGAGATTGGACAGCCTTCTGTTTAAAATGCTTTCTCAGATCCTGCACTAAGCAGTGGACAGAACTAGGTGCCTTCTGAAACCATGTCCAATTCTATGATTCTGAGCATTTTTCCAGGCATACATTAAAGGAGAATGATTGAAGTCTTTTAAATGAGGCTCTGGGAGATGCTCCAGAAATATGGGACAGGATATTTTAGGACAACTGAGATCAATAAAGGCCAATGGCAGGGAGAATTCTTAGCCATTCAAAGGGTTTCCTGAATCATTTACTTACTTTGGCTTCCAAGATATTCAACCTCTCTGTCATGTCTGTGAGCTTTGTACAATTCATGCATTCTAGAAGAAAGAAAAACATTGAGTTTGTTACAACATATGGTTAATATAAATGAACATCTGATATTAATAATGTTTTAATTTCATTTTAATTATTGCAACATACTGTCCGTGCTTAGCTTTTCATTAAAAAAACATCCCTGGAGGGAAATTGTAATGATTTATTAACATAATAACATTTCAAAAATAATACACATTCCGATCTTGAATGCAAATAAATAATGATGAGTTTCATAAAAGAAGCAGATGGATGATCATTCTAACATCTAAAGAAGTGGTCTATAAATCAAGCTGGATGGAAACAGTAGATAATAAAACAACAAAGATACTTTATAACCAAGTTTACTTGCTACAGAATAGGAATTAGACAACAGTGGTGGTGGATGCTTTGGACTACAGTTCCCATTAGCATCAAACAACAAGGCCAATGAATAAGGATTCTGGCAACTGTTGTTCAGAAGTTCTTGGTTGCTTAACTATGCTCAAGGAAGAGATGGAGAAAAGCAAATTTTCTTATGTATCTGCATGGGGGTCTGCAAGTTTAGAACACATTTTCCATCTCCTCTGTGAAGATTCTTGTATGGAACTACAAGTAGTCAACTTATGACCGGTCACTTAGCGACTATTTGTAGTTATGACATATGCCCCAAAAGCATATGTCAGTATGCTTTTCATAAGCATTCGTAACATTTCATGTTACTTATAACTCAGTTCCAAAATTCCAATGACTGTTGCCCCTTCCCCCATAGTCACATGGTGGCATTTTGGGAGGTGAGCAACAGCATTTATGGCTGTTTGCAGAGTCCTATGGTCACATGACCACAAATTATGTTTTTGCCAGAAACCAGCACTTATTTCTTGTTTCCAGCAAAACCCACTCATAATGAACAAGAGGTTCACTTAATGATCGGGTCAGTCATTTAATGACCTACTTTACAATCATCACAAGTTACAACGATAAATGCCTTTAATAAATAGGCTTTACAGTCCTAAGTCGAGGACTACCTGTAATAGAGGGGGGGAAAACAGCATCACCTGGAATCTAGTCACAGCATGTTCCAAGGAAAGGTGTAAACAAGGTACCAAAACATGCATGATCACACTTTTTGGAATTTTTTTTCAACCCATTTACCATCACTGGCTTTAGGAGGTGCATTTTTTTCTGTGAAATAAAGTAAATGTGTTCCATCTCTGATATGTGTCTCTGTTCTCTCCCCATGTTGTATCTATATGTTTGAGAAGCACAGATCCAGATGCTTCACTGAGCCTTAGAATGGATCAGTAGCCAAACTGACCTTTCCATAGGATATTTCCCGCTGGAATGTTTCTCTCTTCAGCCCAGCCCTCTGCTGTATTCACCCTATTTTTGAATTCCACCTTTCTTTTGTTGGCTTCTCCCATCATACCACCTATGAGTCCCATTTTTTCAACTTTCAGAGAGTTATCATATAG
>JANHZU010000315.1:340090-363850 GCA_032468055.1 Acrochordus granulatus
CACAGGACCTGGGCACATTGCGGTCATTGAGTTGACCATGAACTCCTCTGTATCCCAAAGTATTCTAGAGTCAAATGTTAGGCCACCTGTCCAACAGGTAAACTTTGCCTGAGATTGGGTCATGCAGCAGGACAATGATCCCAAGCACACCCGCAAAGCTACAGAATAA
The DNA here is from genome assembly GCA_032468055.1 of Acrochordus granulatus. Lineage (NCBI taxonomy): Eukaryota > Metazoa > Chordata > Lepidosauria > Squamata > Acrochordidae > Acrochordus > Acrochordus granulatus. The sequence goes on from JANHZU010000315.1 coordinate 340,260, forward strand.
AGTGAAAGAATAATTTCCTCTGAAAAAACTGTATGTTTTGTCCCAGATAGAAAAAAAGTGTGTCAAAGAAAATGTTAACTAAAAACTTTCTCTCATACAGTATACGAACATCCTTTTTTTAAAAAAGTCTACATTACAGTTTTGTTTTATTTAATTCTACTGCTGTTAGTTCACTAAATAAATTCTGCATGATACACAATCACAGTGATCAACTTCTGGGATGTTAATACTGTATTTCATAAGATTTTATGATATAATTTTTATTTTATTTTTTCATTTCTGATGTTTATTTTCTTTCTTTGCCTTGCTGAACTTTCTTTATTCCCAGACAGGGAGGTATTATATTCCCAAAGAGGGAGCAATTGTATATTTTTCTCTAAAGCAACACATTGACTGCAAGGAACCAGGTCTTCTCAAATATAAAAGAAAAACTCTATTTTTGGAAGCTGTATAGGCAGAGATAGGCTCTTCTGGGAACCTGCCTATAAAATGGAACGTGTGTGGAAACCAGTCCAATGTTGTTTAATAAGCATGTCCCAATTGGTCATCTCTAACTGAAAGGAAAATTATGCCCGCATACCAAAAAAATTAACTTTATGTTGATTTGAGAGTAAGAGAGAGAGTACAAACTTTTCATTTACTAAAATTCCAATCAAGAAACTAACAGATTTCTTCGTCTTATATTTGCCTGACATTTTCAATATCATTTTACTTTGAGGGACAGTTCTTTTTAAGCCAGGGTGAGAAGGGGCGTGGGAGTGACATTCAAGCATCAGCGCAGTCGGTGAGAGGTTAAGACACAGACGTTAGGACACAGAATGATTTCCCCTCTCCCTTCAAATCAGTTGGGAAAAAATCTCCTTGGACATTTTGTTCTACATCTCTAGTTTTAAAATGCAAAAAGCTTTAAAACAAAACAAACTCCGCAGTTTCATAAAGGAGGCTGGAGGGAACCCGACCCCTCCACACAGCCTATGGCTGAGAGTGTGAACTCAGCATTCTTCACAAACTACAGTTCCCACAATTCCATGGGAGAAACCAGGGCAACTGAACTGTTTACATTCTCAAGGGAGCAGCAGAGGCCTTAGTTACCAGAGCAGAGGGAGATGAACCAGGCACAATATCTGCTGCTTGAAGGCCTCGTCAAGACCAAGCATGTAGCCAACGCTGCCCTTATCAAAATATTCGACACAACTGTGATGACCACAACTCCAGGCTTTAATATTCAGAGCTGGGCCTCAGTCTTTGTCCAAGCCTTCTTCAACAACCTGTTCCTAATTCGAAAGGAAGGGCTGTACTTTAAGGATAGATTTTATAAATGCGTCCGAGCAGACGATAAGTCCATCTACCTTAAAGCAAAAGAAGACGGAATTATACTTGTTAAAACAAAAAACTTCATCGTGGTCGGGACATATTGCCAAGGCATGTACCCCAGTATCTGCGTCGAGTCGGTGGAGAAACTAGCAGACTACCTCAGAGCAAAGGGGAATTGAAGGAAGGAAGGAAGAAGAGGGAAAGACAGACTCTGTTTTCACCCAAAGTGCTTGCCTGGCACAACCAGGCAAAGAAACGTCCCTTTTCTGAATATATTCTCTGCAGGTCACCTCAACGGACATGTCCTTTGAAGGCACAAATCAGAAGATCAGCATCGGCATTAAACCTTTTCAAAATGCAAACAAGCATCTTGGTGTGGAACTGAGTTACTGTAAATCTATTTCCAGAGAAGGATACAGCAAGCAAGCACTTCGCACGGGCTCTGCTTGCTAGTGACCTGAGATGAGAGCAAACAGGCTGAGATTGGCAGGCTGTTGAAGGGACCACCAGGTTGCCACGGCCATTGAGCCTCCATGGGGAATTTCCCGTCACAGCCAGCTCTACTGTTGGACAGAGTAAGACATCAGATCAACAGGGCAGAAAAACCATCATTTTCTGTTTTACTCTCGAGAAGAGACAATTTTGGGATTTTGTTTTGCGTCAGGTACAACTTGGATTACCCTTGGTGCTCTGCACTTGAATGTGGATGCTAGAGAGACCTCCATTTGCTGCCAAACAATAAATATTTTCCCTCCAATCCTGGACGTGTGTCATCTTTGTTATGTCCAGTAATATTCAGGGAAGCCTTTTTCAAGCTGAGGGTTGCACCTGCCACATCCAGGGCTGCACTCCTAAAGCAGAGAGGTCCAAGACGAAGGAGTGGGTGAGCAAGGGCCAATTTTAAATTTGAGTTAATCAGTGTTAATTTTAAATAGTAAATTTGTTACTAGTATTCCCTGTCTTTGAATTATTTTCCTCTTCTCTCCCGTTAATCATTACAGTTGGGGAGGGTGACTTTTGAAGAACAAGCATACCTTGGAGATATTGTGGGTTTGGTTCCAAACCACAACAATAAAGCAAATATTGCAATAAAATGAGTCACACACATTTTTGGCTTCCCAAGGCATATAAAAATTATGTTTACAATATATTGTAATCTATTAAGTGTGCAACAGCATTATGTCTAAAAAAAACCCAGTGTAGATACCTTCATTAAAAAAACTTTATTGCTAAACATGCTATCATCATCTGAGCCTTCAGTGAGTCATAATCTTTTTGCTGGTAGAGGATCTTGTAAAAAAAAACTCAGTATTTGCAAAGTGCAATAAAGCGAAGTATAATAAAATGAGATATGCTTGTACAGGGGGCTATGCATAAGGCTTTTGAAGGCCATATGTGACCCTGGGATATACATATGTGACCCTGGGATATAAAAGTGGTCATCCCATATATAGAGAGGAATAAACCACATTTTTATTCTTTTTTTCCCCCACCTTTTCTCTGTCTGTTTCTCATCCCCCTCCATTCGCCATTTTTGTTCTACCAACGCTTTTCTTCTTTCAGCCCAGAAGTTTTCTGGAAGAGGTACACATTTCTTTTGCTATAAATCTTAACTGTTTCCCTCCAGAAGGCTGACAAAGTTAGGCCAAAGACTGCAGGTTGATTACTCTGGTATGAAAACTTGGAGGGAAAGCCTGAGATGCAATTTAAAACAATATCAATAAAATGAGACCATTTTAACATCCAAGTTTCCAAAGCCAGTTGTCCCAAAGGGCAGAATCTTCTTTACCCATTCTGGGACAAAGAAATGGAAGGGAAGAGAAAAATAAACAATACATGATTTAGAATGTCAGATAAGTAACATTCCATATAATTGAAAATAATTCTCTACTCATTAGCATAATTAAAAAATCCAGGTCTCATCTAAGAAAGCCCCAGGAGTTACTCTCTAGAGGTCTTAAGCCAATCCCACATTGTACAATTTCACTGAAGACATTTTGATTTGACTGTTTCTCCAAGGATTTCAGGAAGCACATGAATCTTTTTTCCCTAACTTTCATACAACAGCTGAATAAACGAGACACAGAGGGAGATGAAATAATCCCAGATATGGTTAAAAGCTTAACTGTCCCAGACCTTCATTCCAAAATACTCATCAAAGATATGCATCTTAGACAACACAGATTTCAATAGGCTGATAGTCATTTCAAATATATAGTGATATAAGTTCAAATAACATTAACAGTAATCACGAAGAAGAGGAGGAGGAAGAGGAGACATGCCGCATACAAATAATCTCCATCCACTTAATTTCAGTCCCCATCCTTACGAGTAGTCCTTGGGTTACAAAGGCAATAGCCAGAACTTTCATTGCTAAATGATGCAGTTGTAAAGCATGATTCCACATGACTACATTGCTGAGCAATGGCAATCCCAGCAAAAGCTTGGACAGACAGGCAAATGCCACAGGTGGGCACTACAGAGTATGGTGAACAGGTAGATGCCACATGTGGGTGGGTGCCACAGGGGTTACCGAGTCTGGGGGATGGGCAGGTTCTCTGGGCAAGCACTATGAAGCACCATTCCCCACTGACTTTATCTGTGGAAAGCTAACTAGCCCAAAATCACCCAGCTGGCTTCCATGGCTGAAGACCCACTCCTAGTCCAGCATCTTTAATATTACATCGTATTGGCTATGTATATAAAAGTATACAAATATTATAAATATAAAAATACATAAAATTTGCCTTTTAAATTTACCTTTACCTTTTAAATCAGCAGAAATAAAACAAATTTAAAAACTCAATTATTGTATAACTCTAAAAGGATTAGAGTTAAAAGTCATCAGATAATAAAAATGCCTTTCCTTGATGCTGAAAAGATAATAAAATAAGGCCTAAGACTATCTCATTAGGGATTGGGGGCCACTATTAAAGAGATTTGATCCTATGAAATTACCTATCATATATCACTATGAAACTTATTTGTAGTTTAGCTTCTAACAATGATCTTTGCCAGGAGCATGTGCATATAGTTTTTCATATACAATAAATCAATAAATAAATTTTAGGTTGTAGGTAATAAATGGGAAGAGGTTTTCATTGCAAATACCAAACGGGAAATGGTCATGAAGTACAATTGACATTTGTAGGAATGAAGCCTCTCAGGTTTACTGAACCAAAGCACAGAATATTGTTTACGAGAATAACAAGGTATCATGGCCATACATTTGTAAGCCAAGGCTAAAGAGAATACGACCTTTAAATATTTATAGGACTACAAGCCAGAACACCAAAGACCAATACCATGCTAGTTGAGTCAAACATCTGTAGTGCCAAATGCTCCAACATTGTGTCAAGCACTCTGGAAATGAATTCCAGATTTCTTTTCTCTTTCTTGTAAAATCCTCTTATGAGAGCCTAACAGTTATTGTAATTTGCAGTGCATGCAAAATACTGAAGCTGAAAAAGCAAAGAAACTATGACTTGGACACTCAACCGTTTGAAAGCTCTTCTTTCCAGGTTGGTGGCTGAAAATGGGAAAATGCTAAATTAGATTTTTGCATGATAAGAAAGCTATGTTGTAGTGGGAATATCTAGTAGACAAGGAATACAATCAAATGTTGATCTAATGAAGAAATGGACAAAAATCCATGCAATAAGATTCCAAAATAAATAATGTAAAAAAATCTTTGCTTCTTTTTACAAAGACAATAGAGGAAATACCCAAGTCAAAATATCAACTGAGCGAGGTCAATATAACCCACAGATGACTAACCTGCTGTGCTAGAGTAAGAACTAGAGCTGAGCTCTGCAAAATATAAGTCACTAAATTGAATGCATCCAGAGATCAATGCATCCTGGTATTCCATGCAGTTTTTATCTTCCTGCTCTACAATATTGTCTGGAATAGAAACATGATACATAATACCAAGATTCCCAGTCAGTGAATAGAGAACACTTGTTGAGGGATCAGACAGGAGGGGCCTAAAAACAGACCTCCTATGTGGTAGCCTCCCTTCCTGGAATGATTTGTCCCCAAAGGCTGAAGTGACCTCCCATACTCTTATGGCCTTCTGGGACTTTATATAAGTTTGGCTGCTCAGGAAGATGTTTCAAATTTGATTGTTCTATATTTACTGGTAACAAGTGCCAGCATGACTATAATTATTACATAACATTGTATTTTGGGTTTATTGTATTATTGTGTTGTTTCATCAGATATGTTAGCTTGTGCTTGTATACTGCCTAAAGTCCTTGAAACTGAGGTAAATGTAGTACATTCCCTAAATATATGATGCTGTAAATAAATGGATAAATAATCAAAAGCAGGGCAAAGATATCAAAAGCAGGGCAAAGATATTGAAATTCCACCCAAATTTAAATATGTATATTTGATATAGTATATTCAAATATATATATATTCAACAATCTTTCTGGTTTCTTGAATTCTTAGAAAGAATTCAGATATATTCACAGATGACAGATTTAGAAACAGGAGCTATAACAGCTATGGTTGTCTATATAGGTTTAGGGATACTGGTCAAAATATGTTTAATGAATACAGTATATTTAATGAATATATGCTTAGTTTCAGAATTGTTTTCACTTCTCCTTGCATCTAAGCATTAAACACAAGAGTGCTTCTGTTACGTTTTGAGGTTGTATAGTTGCCAGTGGCACAGGAATTATTCTTCAAGTAGAAGAAACAATGCATTCAACTAAATATAAACATATCCAAGAAGTTAATGTCTGAAATTCTTTAATTACAAAAGAGAAATGTAAAGGTTTTGGAATAGCATTTACGGACCCCCAGAATTAGGCATAATGAAAAATGTTGAGATCTGTGTGAAGAGATCTCAAAAATGCAGGGCATGCAAAAAAAAAACTTGAGAACAATTTGAGCAAGAAGAATTCTTGAAGATACAGTGGGAACAAAGTCCAAAAGCAATAATTTTAACTAGTAGGCTACAGGAGATATTTGCAAGCTGTTATCTTTTCCAAAGAAAGTGTTACAAATTACTGATTGAAAGAGCATCAAAAATTATGCAGATGCTATATAAGTGTTAATTTTGAATTTGTAAACAACTACATATAAATGTACATTCAAATTTGCAGAAAGATGGTTAACTTTCAACCACACTGAGGTTGTGCAGACTCTGTTTGCTTAGTCAGTGTAAAATACAATTTGACCAAGTATACCTAAACAGTTTTATACAACTGTCAAAGAACCTGCTATGATCAGATGAAGAATAGCTACGAAGAGTAGTTTCTATGAGATGAGGCAAATAATGGCAGCAAGAACAGGCTAAGCAGATCTCTTTAAGGAGTTCTTCTTCGCATTATAATAAACTGTAGGTAGTTTGGGCACAATTTCAAGTATATCTTCATAAAAGCTAGGCACTTTATTCTAGAAAAAAAAGATATATTAAGGAAAGTAGGCTTGGCCCTATATATCCTGAACTATCACAAAGTCACAGCATGCAAACTACCCTTCCTAGAACAGTCAGGTAAAGTAATTGTCACCTTTACTAAATTGCTGCTATTACTTTAAAGCACAAAGAATATCTGTATCTAAAAAGGACAGAAGACAGAGTTGACATTTTATATGAGCAAATATAAAACAAAATTGTCATTAGCTGGCTGCATCAAATTGGTGCCAAGATTCCAAGTTGACAGGGGACATTTTATCCTCCCAAGAAAAGATCCTTGGTTTTGAACTTCTAAGTACATGGGAATAGGGAAACAGACTAGTTTGAGGTGTCAGTGTTATCTTGGATTCAAATCAATCAAGTTGATGAACATTGCAATAATTAGTGCACATCACCTCTGGGCTGCCCCCTTCCATATGGTCTTTATATCAGGATTTAGCAGACTGGGTGGCTCAAGAGGCTCATTTCCTGTTGTAGCTAAAAATCCCTTTGCTCCAAACATAGAGAGAGAGACAAAAAAAAAGCTTATTATACAGCAGAATTGTTTGAATAAAGGCCTTCAAAGCCAAAGCAACAACTCCCACTAACTTCATTATCTTACTAACATAACTAGATACATACATAAATAATAAATTAATACTGATGAGTCCCCAACACTGGTATGCCTCACATGTTTCATCACACAGGTTTATTTGCAGCATCTTCTGTGAATCCAGGTTGCAAAATTGAAGGATGCCAGAAATCTTGAATCTAGGATCCAGCAGCTAGAATCAAATAATTCCTTTAAGTAGCAAAGGAACTCTCAAAATATTTTGCTGTCAGAGGTAAAGGATAAATCGTATTCTCCTTTCACATAAAGAAATTGGTTGGATTAGTATTCAAACTGAAGAAATTCCAGGGTCCTCTATCCTAGTCAACAATGGCCAACTAGCTTAAGAAGGGAAGAGAATGTTCCATAAGGCAAGTGCCATGGCAGAGAAGACCCACTTCCTCAGACCCCACCGAGTATAGTTCCCTGAGAGATAAGACCTTCAGAAGATCTCATTTGCCAGATCTCATGGGATGAGCAGATGTAATCAGACAGAGACAGTCCTCAGATAACTAAGGCCCATGTAATGAAGAGCTTTAAAGGTCAAAAACAGCACCTTGAATTGGACCAGAATGTCATTCTGATATGCTTAAAACTTTGTATCTCTCCTAAAGAATTCAAGTGCGTGTGTGCGTATTTTTTCCTTCTTGGTTCCATTCATTCCCCATTGTCCTTTTTAAAAAATCCTTGAACCATTACCATTTCATAAAATAACAAATACTGTATAGTTATACAACAACTATGACACCACTAGGTACTGAATGGAACAGAGCCTGATCTAGTCTGGAGCCCTTTCCCTGTTTGCTGGCTTCTAGGCCTTTTTCCAAGACTCCTGAATGTGATGCTGTAGGAGAAAACAGCTTTATAGGATAACGTTTGAGGGGCTATGTTTGCACAGTTTTCAAAGAAAACTCATTTATTTGAGAAACCAGGTAAAGAAACAAAGGTAAATCGTCTCAAAATAAGGAGCATAACAGAGAGAAACACGGAGAATTTTTCTTAGGAATTTAGCTTGGTTTGTACCTTTATACCATGAGTAAAGCTCTGTCCACATTTGGCTGCACAAGCTCTTTTTATCCCAAGGTCTTTCTACTATCTCAAGAGCTTTGCTGACCATGAGGGAAAACACAGTAGGTACTTAAGAAGGTTTTTTTTGGGGGGGGAAACTGATACATTTTGTATTTCATGTCTTTCTTCATGTCTACAGTAACCTTCCTCAATAATGTGTACAATAATACTCCTTTCATTCCTGCCCGAGTGGAATGCTGGGGCCATCTAAAATATCTGGAAAGCATCAAAATGAGGAAGACCAATCTTTTCCTTGTATTATTATGAAAGATATTACATTAGTTACCCTCAAATAATTTTTATAATATGAGTTAAAAACACCAAAGTTAAAGAGTTCCAAAGTTCTGACTTAGTTCTCTGTTAAAATTGATGTGATTTTTAAAATAAAAGAAAAATAAAGACAAACAAAAGCAAACACAAGTGAATGAAAAATTAAAGAAATTGAATGTTTAAAATACATATCCCTTTTAAGTTCCAAATCCAGTGAAAGCAAAATATTCCTGGGGGCCAGAAGCAATGTCAAACAAACAACATCTCCTCTTTCTTCAAAAACCCTTCCATTTACACAAGTCCTTCTTAAGCTTCTGCTTCATATAGATGATATTTTTCTCCCTGGGCACAACCCTGTAAGGAAAATTAACCTTAGACTTGTATTCAGGCTTGAAGGAATGAGAAGGACTCACTTGTGTAAAGCGATCTAATACAAAAAGAAAAATGTGAGACAAATTATTTTATTTGAAGTTCACTATTGTAGCTACTATGCTAATGACTTTTTCTGTCATTATCCCTAAAACATTTAGGGAGTTAAGGCCAATGGAACAAAGCTACAGCCAATCTATAATTTGTGTGCACTGGATGTGTCAGAACCTGGCAGGATGAAAAGGAATATATCAATCTGTTATCTAAAATTAGTTTAATTGCACATAGCTCTCCTTCCCCAACCAAAACCTCACAGATAATTTCAAGCACATGGTACATGTTTGTAATGCACAATTGGCATATAGTGCACCCACTGTGCAAATCTTACCAGATGAGCAAAAACAATCCAAGATAGGCAGTCTCTCAAATAACCAGACCCATTCCTATTGCCTGAATGTATTTATTTGTCTAATTCATATGGATTTTGTTTTCATGGACTGGATTCTCTGGCATTCCTTTTTATCCTATTTTTTGTCAAAAATCTGTTTCTCCCCATTCCAGCTACTTTTTTGCTTTTATAGAGTTGAACATGGTTGAATCTCATTCTAGAGTATAACAAAAAGTCTTGACCCTTTGTTAATAGGTTCAGGTTTTGAGAAAAGTAATCACTTAACCATCACCAGCTGGTGGGTACCTCCTTAATGCTAAAGGCTACAGATTGTTTAGATTATAATTATCTCAGGAATTTTAATTCTTAACCAGGCAGCTGACAAAAAAAGAACCCCAGCCTGTGAAGAAATCTTTCTGGCAGTTCACTCAGCTCTGCTATGTTATATATGAGCTTTAAATCATCACTCACTTTTTTCTGTTTAGGGAAACAGCTGCTCTGTATTCATGAGATGTTCTTCTTCCTATGGAATATGTCATATCTATGTTGACATAGGACAATTTCAGAGAGTTTCTATGTTCTTAAAATCCCACTCTAGGAGACACTGTTACCTTTCTGGCATCTAAACTATGGGCCAGTCCTTCTTTCTCTTTTGTTCCTAGTTGAATTGCATCAGAATTAGGCCTAAACAAAGAGGGGCAAATGTTCATTAATTCTGCAGTAACCTGCTTCAATGCAAGTACTAGTTGTCTATGTGTACTCATTTTGTTTATTTGTCTATCAAATGTCTATATCGTCCATATTACCTAAGTGACTCTGGACATTTTCTCTATATATACATATGTCAGCCGTTATGGGTAAGCCAGACAGGAAACATGACTAGATGAGCTAAATCTACTTTATTGTATGGCTACATTAACAGAATTTTGCAAATCTGAATATACAAAACTTCCCGCTACAACTTAACTGCTTGATGCATTAGGGAGGGTCCTTCCTAAGTTTCTTTCTCTGACTGTTAAGCCAGTGGGGGCTCCTGCTTCTTTTATGTTTCCTAGGAAGTATCTCTTTCCCCCTTTCCCCAAAGTCATTCCACATTCCATTGCAACTTACAAGAATGGGGTAGGCTATAAATTAAAATTACACAGCTAAACTTCTGGGTTCCCTCACTTTGGATCCCTAATTATTACAGCCCACCTAACAATAGGACTTGAAAGGTAACAAGAATGTATGATATAGGACCAGGGCAGATGCTGCTCATAAACCTAAGTATTAAACTTAAAAATAGTCAAAAAAAACACTATTGCTGTATTAATAAGTTACACCAAATAGACATAAAACTGGGGTAACATAACAGTTTAGTTCACACTAGACTAAAAAATAGCTAGGTTTTCATAACATATTGAATTGAAAACAATCAATTCCATTTTGGTTCTAGCCTAAAAACTTATGTGTACCCACCCAAACTAAGACTAAGAGGCTCAGAAAATAAACCACTGAAGGATCAACTAGGGAAACTTAAGAAAATAAACTGAGACATTTAGTTAAGCAAATTTTAATTCACATTGACCTGTTTTGCATTTTATAGTGGTATTTGTCCAAATCTGCAAAGCACTTTTGACTTAAAATATATACCAATATTTTAAATATATAATTCAATATAAAGATATGTAGAAAAGTACATATTAAAATAAAAGCTTATCTAAATGTGCAATTTCTAAGAATATAATCATTTTATTATATATATAACTAGCACACTTTTTAAAAAAAATTCACTATTGCAAAAACAGAACAGATTTATGAATTAACAGTTGAATGATATGCACTGTAGGGGAAACTTCTGAGTTCCAAAGACTTCAGTCACTGCTTGCTTAATGGTTGCACAGATACCCTTTCCACATACAAAGCAGATGAGCAGAATCAGGGAGGAGAGAATTCTGACCTGCTTACTCCCCACAAATCTAGATACATAATTTTCTTCTCAATGGTACTTAAGAGGAAAACAAGCAGTACTCTATTACCAACTGATTAGGCTGACTCAGCAAACCCAAAAGGAAAATGTGCTAGCCATAACTGTTCTACAGGCTGCAGAAGCTTGCACTGCTAACCTACGTTCTAGTGAAGATGGGAAAACATCACTTGAGCAGATCACAATTTGTCAGAGAAAAATAATGGATTGTGTAAAACTTTCCAGTCTTAGAACATTTCAAGCTCCAAACTAGGATTTGTAATACCAAGCTCTACAGTTTTTATTCCAGATCCATTGTGGTTTTATTGCATCCTCAGAAGTAACCAGATCTTGTCTAGGAATTTTTGATCTGTTCTAGAACTTATTGATGTCAGGCTGCTGCTCTAGTTCCAATGTTGTTCTTCCCTTTCCTCCCACTCCTCATCTTCCCCTTCTGAAATCAAGAGACAATATTTGCTTTCCTCCTATTTCATAACCCTTCATCAATTCTCAACAATTTCTCAAAGATAATACATGTGAGATGGGCAGGTATGCAAATTAAATCAATCAATTAATGTAAATAGAGGTTCAGGCAGACCATCAGCTAGTTCCTTCAGTACCAAACAGTGCAATTCCTCTGGAGATTTAGGTATTCCCCAATCATATTTTGATCAGTCCCAGACTTCAATTCTGATCTTGCTCTTCACAATTATCTAGTGAAACACATACCCTCTTATTGGAGGAAAATGAGTCAAAACAAGAGCTCTGCCTTTTCTTTGTTCTGTTAGCATTTTTTTTTGTCTCCATTGAGTTGTTAGTTTATTGATTCTTTTCTCTTCTTTTTATTTTAAACAGTTGAGTGCAAACTTCTTGAATTCAAAACAGCTGTTTCAAGTTCGGAATTGGTTATTCTGAATTCAGAATATTTATCGGAGCCATTTCAAACTCAGAACATTTCCAGGAAGGTTGGAAGGCTTCTTGTGAGGATGGAACAGCTATTTTAAACTTGAAACAATTTTCAAGCTAAAAAGCTTTCACACTTATAATGGTTTAAACAACTCTAATATTAAAAACCTCTATAAAAGCCTCTATTAGTTTTAGCATCCTTTGTCAATTTTAACTAATTCTCACATTTCTAGTAGCATCTCTAGTTTGCATCCATCAGTATGTACCTTTTTTAGTGTCAAGCCCCATGTGCTTGAGCAAGATAAGAAAGCCAGAACTACACCAATTTCAGTAAGAGATATTTAATGGTAGTCTTGGGATAAACACAGTATCTTGAAACTTCAAGAGGAATTCTCAACCCTCTTTTAGGCTGGCTGGGGAATTCTGGGAGTTGAAGTCACAGTGAGTTCATTATGCAAACTTTAGAGTTTGAAATTTTTTTCCCCAGATTTTCTGGCATATAGTGTGCACTGCCATTTAAAAAATAAGCTGCCAATGGACTCACCTTCTATTTCTTGGTGAGATCTGCTCTCCCATTCTTTATCAGATTCCCTACAATCTCTTACATTGTGATCTACCACTCTTTCTATTATCTTTATGTATCCTTTTTGGCTTTCAAATCTCCACTAATATTTTGGGCAGCCATATTGGCTTTTTCTGCCATCCTCTTTTCTATCTTCCATCAAATTGTTTGCAATTGTGTTCTCAGTATCTCCATTTTGAGGATTTCCCACCAAATATTGGGCTCTTTTTTCATCAGCATTCCTGCCACAGAATCCTACAAATTGTATTTGGATTCCATCTACTATTTCATGAGTTATTTCCATGATATCACTAGAAGGACTGTGTTCGGCAGACTTTGTGTTCCAACAGATACTCCATTAATTTGAGTCACTCATCACTATTTTATGTTTCTTTGAAATAACTTTAGTTTTTGAAAGCATCACCTACATGTTTTCCTTGATCTAGGAAGGTAATATTAGATACTGATCAGGGTATTGTTTTTACTTTTTCCTATTTATTCCTTTATTTTCACAAAGATGATCTCAATAATGACAAAAGTTCATTCACTTGGATTTCTAAACAGGTGCTAATATTTTTGATACACAGTGAAGCTCTTTCTCCCTTTCAGCTATTTCTGTTACTTCTGAACAAATTGTATCCTTCACTTGCTATATTCCAATTGTGGGAATCATTCCAAAGACATGCATTCTATTATCAAATCGTATCTGCTTTCCTGTATTAAAAGTTAAAGCTCTTTTTTTCACTCAGTGTTTTATTAGTCCCATGCTAACATTCCCATCAATCCCATGTTAACAACATTCCCATATTTTTTATCAGAAAACTTTATATTAGGGTTTTCATTTTCAATCTCCAGTGTCTGATTTAAAGCCTTTCTCATCATGCTCAGCCTACATTAGTCAAACATGTTTTTACCAATCCTTGTGAAACAGCAGTAGTACATTATCCAAATAAATATGTGCAGCTACTTCATTGCACTTGAAATGTGCAACTCTCTAGTACAACATGCCATTTTGTGTAGTAGCCCTTCATATGACATTATGTGAGATGTCTGCATTTTCCACCTGTAAAAACAGCATAACCATAGTACATAAGTCTGAAAATCCATTCTATGTGACACCCTATAGGGAGGCTGTCAGGTCAAGAAGTGAGTAGTGGTGTTGTTAATGCCAGGGGAAGAGTATGTGGAAGAGAAAAACAAAGAGCTGGGCCTTTTGATCTATGTCTTGTGGGGAAGCTGTGAAAGATTGTAGGGAGGCTGGACAAAGAATGGAAGGGAAAGTAGATATAAACAAGCAAGAGAAGAAGGAAGCTAGCTTAGGTGGAAAAACCTTGGAAGAAGCATCTCAGTCGCTCAGAAAGTCTCTATAGTGTTTCAGTTTAGTCACCATAAAAGAAGATGAGAAATTCTTCTTACAGTTTCCATTATTCTGCATTTATCTAAAATACCCTATCAAAATCTTATTACGCCCTTGATCTGCTGCATGGGGCTTCACAGAAGCAAAAAGAGAAAACATGCATACCCTTGTTGATGGCAGGGTAAATAGAATAAGTTTATTCAGCAGAGTTTATTCTCTATCATCTCCAGTGTTATCCTTCAAAGAGGTACCTTGTGGGAGCAGTTCCGTGACCTGGTGATACTCATGGTTTGAAAGCAATTGCCAGATGGTGGGTGAAAACCTCAGCTAGAAGGGTCTTCATCTAGTTTTGGCTAGTACATCAATTGTGGCCCTATCTGGAGTGAGAGAACTTTGTAACAGTATTTCATGCTGCATAATTAGACTACTGCAATAAGCTTTGAAGGTAAAGGTTACTCTGCCAGTCGTGATTGACTCTAGGGTGCAGTGCTCATCTCCGTTTCCAAGTTGAAGAGCCAATGTTTGTCCAAGGATACGTCCATGGTTATGTGGCCAGTATGATTAGATGCCAAAGGCACACAGACACTGTTACCTTTCCTGCCAGAACAGGTGGTACCTATTTACTTGCATTTGCATGCTTTTGAACTGTTAGGTTGCCAGGAGCTGAGGTGGATAACAGGAGCTCACCCTTTGCATGGCAGTGTTGGGTCTTGATCTCAGGCTGCTGAACTTCCAGCCACAAGCCAAGTGTCTTAGCCGCTTGCGCCATGGTGCCTGGAATAAGCTTTACCATTCAGAAATTGTACTTGTTCCAAAACACAGCACCCCATGTATTAATGTGCACTGGACACATGAATGCATCACTTTGTGTTTGGGGCCTTTCACTAGTTGCCAATAGATTTCTAGATGCAATTTAAAGTGCTGATTTTAATTTATAAAGCCTTGCATGTCTTGGTGCCAAGGCATCTTCAGGACTACCATTTTTCAGTCAGAATCTACCAACCTGATACTGACAACTGAGAAAAAATTACTAGTGTTTCTCTGTTACCATGAAGGGGGTGGGGGGCTGAGGCCAGCAGAGTAATGGACTTACATAATAGAACAACTTAACCCAAGAAACTAGATGGACTGTGAGGTTATTGCCTTTCTGGAAGCAAATTAAATCAGAACTCTTCAAAAAAGCTTTTTAAATTTGATGTATTGAGGGAACACAACATATGTGTTTATATTGCTCTAAGTTGCTGTTTTTAATTTCTGTATTGTATTATTGTTTGGTATTTTATGATTAGACATTTTGTAACTATTTTCATACCCTGCCAAGAGTGGCATGACTGCAGCCATTTAGAAACTAATAAACAAATGAATAAACAATGGAAAAACCAAGAACCAAGAAGAAGAGGGTCAACAGAAAAAACAGCAAGGAGAGGAGGGAAGTGAGAAATAGTGAATTGGTGGGTTTTATTTCAAGTCTCATCCTTAAAATGCATAGCGGAGCATCATTTATTGAAAACATGATAGTAAGCTTTCCTCTTGGATATTCTAATAATAATTCTATGACTGTAATTGTAATAAAGGGATGCAGTGGCCAAGCACACTGGCTTTGTCAAATGGAAGGTCAGCAGACCGAGTTTGAGACCCAAGTGCCATGTGACAGGATGAGCTCCTGTTATTTGCCCCAGCCCCTGCCAACCTAGCAGTTCAAAAACATGTAAAAATCCAAGTAGATAAATAGGTACCACCTAAACTGGTGGGAAGATAACAGCGTTCTGTGCACCTCGGCATATGGTCATACCAGCCACATGACTACAGAAGCATCTTCAGCTATGAAACAGAGATGAACACCCTCCCCTAGAGTCAGACACAACTGGCAGGAGTTTACCTTTTTTATACTGTAATAATGGCTGTATATATTAAGAAAATAGGTATGCAGATTTACAGAATGTAAAAATATATTTATTCAATAGTTACTAAAAATCATGAAGTTTCACAGCACACACTTAACTATCTGTTTGACAATATGTGGGTTATGATGGACAAACCTATAACATAACAGAGACTTGCATGTTGGAAATGAAATGCATTCTGTCTATTCCCATGGAAATTGCAATAAAGATAGTTCAACTTAAATGCCATGTATTATAACAGAAATTTCCTAGTTAATAGTTGACTAAAAACAATATAACATGGAAGGAAAAAATGGTCCTTCTCTCTAAATAATACATACTGATACATTGTTTAAGAATAGCATGGCTTGCATGCCATAAAAAGACACTACAAAATCCTTTAAAAATTAACACGTGCTTAAAAGGGTAAACATGGATGAAACTCTGGTAAGATCACAGTCCAGTATTTCTAGTCTAAAACAGTTTGTCAATCCGTCCATTACTAGCATTTTCCAATATCCAGTCTCCATAGAAGTGGATATCCATAGATTCCACTCTGATAGCTATGCTGGCTAGGTTTGTGGGAGTCCAACACATCTAGATGACACCAAATGGGAAAAGCTGTACAATATACTCAGAGCTTCATTAGTCAAATCATCTTGAAGAGTAGTATCCTTCAATTATACAGTAGACTTACCTTCCTCACAGTTGCTTCCAGTGAAACCAGGGCAGCATCGCCATTCAAGAGCAGTTACTGTTCTGTAAGCTATCTTGTACGTGGGTCTGATGAGAGTCCTGTAACTAACACAAGCAACACATCATCCAGAATGTTCAGCCCAAATCTGCCAACATCAGCAGCTGCTAACAGGAACAATGCCAAATGCAGTTGTTCAGGTAGCTCATCTTGTTCTCTGAACAACGCAAACCCCACCCCCCAAATTTATTGTTCTATCAGCACAGTCTTGGAATATTTGGATAATGTTTCTCTTGCTTATTTTGGAAAAAAACTCTAATATGTACTATTTGAACTGTATGACTTTAAGAAAGCTTTGCAGCAACCATTCTTTTATAAAAATAAGACTGGAAGCAGACAAAGGAAATAGTCAAGGAGCTGAGGAGATACAACTTGGATGAAGTCAAGGAAAAGTAGAATCCTGGGTCACAGAGGAACTATACAGGAACCATACATCATATATTTTTGGTGTGTCTAAAACATTTGCTTTGCAATGTTTAGTGGTTGCGCAAAGAACTGGATTATACATATAACCCATCTTTCAGACTGAAATCAATTTTGCTTCCACCCCACAAGAAAACAACCCAGAGTTGATCTTCCTCTCTTTTAGGCTGTGCCAGATAAAATTTACATACTCTTCCATTAAAACAGGAGAACTAGAAGCATATGCATACATTGCTATTATTTACTAGGGGTAGCCTAGTAGTTTCTAGGGGAGGCCATTTTGTGGCGTCTAGCTAAATTTGTTCTCCTTTTTAGCTGGAATTGCTTTCATTAAAATTTCATGCAGAGTTACCAATAACACCAAAAATGGGGAAGGGGGTAGACAAAACATGTATTGATAAAAAACTTAGAAATAATTGCTGTAATTCATTAATTAAATGCTAAATATCTTATTTAAAGCATAATACTTTGAGCAGGTAATCTGTTCAACTACACTCTAGTGCTAAATACAAGTAAGTCATGTCCCAGCTCCTCCTGTTTGTTTTTTTTTAATTCCCTAAAAGCATTATACCAGCAAAGCAATTCTAAAGATTGGAGAGAATGTCCCAATCACCAAGTCTACAGATCAAGATGTTTTCTGTAGTATATTGTTTTTCCTTCCTTTTGTATAAAAGTGATTTGTTTTTACTAGCTGGGAGGAGGAGGGAGGGAGGAAGATGCAGAACAGAAAAGGGAGAGCAGGAAAGAAAGAAGAGGAAAGGATTATTTGTACACCATCCACAGCTGCTCTGTGAGAGAGATGGGTGGTTTCTAAATGTTGATACATATAGAGAAAGGAGATGCTAGAATGAAAAGGTTCTTCCATTGTTAACTCTGGCTTCACTCACTATTGACAAATTCCTCAAGCAAATACAACTCTCAGCATACATACATATACTGTACCATCACCATTCTGACACACATAAAGTTTCTATTACACATCAGAGTTTTTTCAAGCTTTATTCAAATGATACATTTAGGGTCTAATTGAAATTTAAATATACACTAGGAACTTTCTTAGCTCCTTTGCTATTTCACTGTACAGGAACTAGGCTTCTGTTTTATGTTTGCAGTGAGCCTCATTCTCAGCAGAGAGATGAAACCCCACTCTGACAATCTGGAATTGTGGCAATATTACACATTGAGTATTGTGCTAGCAAAATGTTGCCAAGAAAAACGTGGATCCAAATATGTCTGGCGTACATATGCTAACTTTGGAAATTGTAGTCTGACACATATGGAGGATATCAAACTGGGAAGCCTAGAGTGTTACACTGGGTAACCATAACAAATGCGTCTGGCACAGCTATACAGTATTTCCTAAATATTGAGAGCAGCACTATATTCTTCCCAAGCTTCTCAAAATATACTTTTTAAGCATGTGTAAAAATTATATCTGAAAATGTAAGAGGCTTATTGGATATCACAAATGGGTCATTAGAGATGAAATGCAAAAAAAAAAGAGGGCTGTTGAGACAATACAACAAACCAGATTTCTCAGTAGCAGTTGTGGTTTTAACTCCAGCACCCACTGCTCTGCCTCCTGAGGAGTCACTCTGGAGAAGGTCTATCTATGTGGCTGCTAAGAATCAACACCAACTTGACTGGTGAGAGTCAGGCATGATGGAAGTTGTATAAAAGCATTTACAGTTGGGCATGATGGGAGATGCATATAAGCATACTAAAAATATCAATGCAGGTAAGTCCTTGACTTACAACCATAATGTACCCTGCCCATTACAGTCATAAGTCATGGCAGTTACTAAGCAAGGCACCCATATGATTGCCTCAATTAACAATCACAATCCCTGCTCTCCTTGGCAGTTATTAAGTAGAGCATGGGGTGCCTCAGAGGTGGGGGAGGCCCTGGGAGGTCTAGCACAATGCAGCACCTGTTCAATTCACATGTGGCCTGCTTCAGGGGTTGCAAGGCCTCCCCCATCCCCTCAGGCACTATCCAATCTGACACGTGCCCTTTGTACCTGGGCATCCTAAAAGTGGACCCAATTCTGGGAGTACCTGCAATGAATTGTACCTTACAGTTGGCCATGGGCAGATTGGCCAGCTCTTCTTCTTGAAGGTTATCCTCTCTTCAACCAGGGGAATCCCTTCATTCAGCACCTTGATAATTGTGAATGGTTGCTGAACAGTCATAAGTTGAGGATTACCTGTACAAGATTATCACCTGAATGAAGCATCTTGGGTATTTCTGGCTAGGCTAAAATAGAAAACATCTCATGCTTTTCTTATGTGATGCTCTCAAATAGACTTACCCTGTACTTTACTATTTAGAAATCCATTAAATGAGTAACAGCCACACAGAACTGTTTCTGAGCTCCATTGCTCAGAGTGAAGTTCCCAAAAGGCATGTGCATCACTAGATGAGAAGCTTAGCTTTCATTGTCATCAGCACCAAGCCACATGTCACAATTACATACATTAATCAAGAAACTTGTGGCAAAATGTATTATAATTTTTCACTGAATAAAAAAATTCTGCCAAAATAGATTTTTTAATACACAAGCTGACACATTCCCTTTTTGTTGCAAAGGAATGAAACAACTAACTCTCTGGAAACAGTTAAAAAACTAAAGTATAGCTTGTATATATTTAATCTTTAGGCATATAACTGCATTAACATTGCAACCTGGTCTCATGTTTCACTATTTTTTTCTTTATACTCAGGAGTGTATATAGCTGTCAAGTATGAATATTTTTTCATTTATCCCAAAAGAACAGCAACTTTTTCTGGCCCTGGACATCTTCCAGTACACCATCCCAATTCATGAAACTTGCAATGCCACTCATCAGAATGACAACGTTTTGCCAAAATCAACACCTTTTTTTGTTTTGATGTGTCATTTTCATGTACCATCATGAACTGCAGAAAAAGGTTGAAGTAGACTTTCTCTCATAGAAGAGAAAAGCTAGCTACTGAGGGGGACATTCAGAAAAGATTACAGTCCTGAGAAAGAGGAAAGGCAAAGACCTAACAAACTCAAGGCAATAACCCTGCCTTGATTTTGTTTGGTATAAGATGGAACAGAGATAAATTCTGATAGGCATTCTAAATTGTGTTATTCTGCCCTACAAAACCATACATTCCTAGAAACTCTGCTGTTCCTATTACTTGCGTTCACCTACTTGGATAAGGCCTTCCAAAGCCAGGAGCCACTCCATAAGATGTATACAGCCAGTATTGCTCCATTCTCTGGAAAGTTTCAGTTAGTTCAGAATGCAGCAGCTCAAATACTTCTGCATAAGCCTAGACTTGCACATGTGTCACCTCTTCTGCAGGAGCTGCAGTGGATGCCAGTCTGCTTCTGAGGACAATTCAAGGTGCTGATTATCACCTTGAAAGCCCTACAAGGCTTGAGGCCAGGTTATTTTAAGGACCACCTCCCTCCGCAGTGTGAGCGCCTGCTGTTCCACCCCAGCTCCTGCCCACCTAGCGGTTCGAAAGCGCGGGAGCGCGAGTAGATAGATAGGTATGATGGGAAGGTAACAGTGTCCGTGCGCTTTAAGGCGTCCAGTCATGCCGGCCACATGACCACAGAGCCGTCCCAGGATGAACACTGGCTCTTCAGCTTAGAAACGGGGATGAGCACTGCACCCTAGAGTCGGTCACGACTGGCAGGGTCTCCTTTACCTTTTACCCTCCTATTACATCTATCTGTCTCTCCAGGACAGGAAGGCAGGGCAGGTTACGAGTCCCGTCAATAAGGTATTTCATCTGGTGGGATCTTGAAAAAGAGCCTTCTTGGTGGTGGCCTCTTCTTTTCAGAATATCATTCTCTCTGAAGTACGGTTGGCTCCACATCGACATGACTGCTGTTTTTTCAGCAGGCCTAGGATCATGAATTGAGACAGAGTTGATCAAGTCTACGATTTGATCGTGTTGCTGGCTGCAGGGTTGGGAATAGGTTTTTAATGGGTTTTATTATATGGTGGATTGTTTACATTTTGTAAGCCACCTGGAGTCACCTATATGTAAGTTGGGCAGCCATATAAATTTGTTAAATTTATTTACATTTGTTAAATAAATAAATTCTACAAGAAAAATTAGTGTGGGAAAGAACTTATGATCAGTTCCTATATCATGATGCAATGTGAATTGTTCCTAGCAGGCCAACCAGCGGAATTGCCTATAAATTGGGCTCAGGTTGCCCTTGTTCTTAGTCTGCTGCAAAAAGATGCAGTCAGATGGGATATGCTACTCAAAGAGGGCAGTGACACATTATGGATAATTACCAGAACTCAATGCAAAGATTTAGAGTTGCTTTTGATGATTCAGTCAGGAGAGCTACAAAAAAATGTTTTTGGTTGTTCAGTCACTCAGTCATGTCTGACTCTTTGCATCCCATGGACAGCAGCATTCCAGGCCTCCCTGTCCTATACTGCCTCCCAGAGTCTGCCCAAATTCACACCCATCACACTGACTATGCTACCTAACCATCTCATCCTCTGCCATCCTCTTCTCCTTTTTTTCTTCAATCTTTCCCAGTATCTTGTTTTTTTCCAATGAGTCCTCTCTTCAAAAGTACAGTGGTACCTCACAAGACAAGAAACTCACAAGAAATGAAACTCACAGGACGAGCAAAAAAATTTAATCAAATTTATTCTGCGAGACGAGCCGCGACTCACGAGATGAGAAAATATCGTGCCATACCTTGCGCATCATCAGTAAGCATGCTCTGTATTTCCCGTTCAGGTAGCAACTCCACTTGAGAGTTCTGCCAACATGGCAAGCATGTGTGCATGTTCTGGCGACTCTACTGTGTGCTTTACTGCATTGTTACACAGACAGCAACTTCACGCAAGAGTTCTGCCAACGCAGCAAGCACGTGCACGCGTTCTGCCGACTCTGCCACATGCAGTTTACCCCATTCCCTTACGGGCAGCAGTGCACGTGCGTGCATTCTGCCTACGCTGCTGCATGGTTGCAGGTCGACATTCCTGATCGCAATGAGCACCGCACAATGAGTTCACGTGGGAAATCTCACAACGGAGCTCTCCTCTCTCACTGCGTAAACAGTGTAAATTAAGTGAAAGGCATTCAAGAGATAGAACTCCAGAGACTTCAGACTCCCGATTCAATCTCCAGGAAGTCCCCTCCCCGTCCCTGACCTTTGTCGGCAAGGGGATGTCTCTGCTTCTTAATATGCTCTCTAGGTTTCCCATAGCTTTCCTTCCAAGGAATGTCTTTTAATTACATGGCTGCACTCACCATTTATAGTGATCTTGGGGCCCAAGAAAGTAAACTATGAGAGAGTCACAAACTGAAGCAAAGGAATTGCAAGTTTGGGAGTACAACTAGTCCTCAGCTTAACAACCATAATTGAGCCATAGGTCATTGTAGTTGCAAATCAAGGCATCATGTGAATGATTTGATTTGAAGTCAGGACCATTTTTATGATGGTTGTGAAGTGAACACTGTGCTTGTTAAGTGAATGCGGTAGATGTTAAGTGAATACATTTTCTCCAATGGGTGTTTTTTGCCAGAAACTGGAAGCAAAGGCTAAAAATTGACAGAAAAATTACAAATGCAGTCACCTGACTGTAGGACACTGTAATCAGCAGTAAAGGTTAGTCAGTTGCCAAGCGCACAAAATGTGATCATGTGATGATGGGGAGAAGGATGCAACCATTGTTAATTCTGAAAATGGGTTCTAAGTAGCTCTGGGGAGATTTATTATGGGGGAAACCAGGACTGAACCATGCGTGAAGAGGGGATAAGCCTAGAGTCTACTTATGACCAAACATAGGGAGGGGCAACCCCCAGGAGGACCATTAGATTATAAGCCAAGGTCAGAAGTTCTGGGACTTAGGAGAAATTCTTGTAACCCCTGAGACAGCCATTAAAATAGCAGAATATAATTTACTTTCATTTGGCTCTTTCTGTTCAAATCCAATTAATTTCTCCTTCTCTGACCTTGGTTTATCATCTAACGGTCCTATCGGAGGTTGCCCCTCCTATGTTTGGTCATGCTTAATGTCTCTAGGCTGATCCCCCTCTTCACACATGGTTCAGTCCTGATTTCCCCCAGATCTATTGAGATTATCTGTATGATTTTCAGTTGTTTGTCAAGATGTACAGTGGTGCCTCACAAGACAAGATTAATCCGTTCCGGAAGAACGCTCTTAGCACAAAATGCTCGTAAAGAGAAAGGCAGTTTCCCATAGGAAACAATGGAAAGTCAGATAATCCGTTCCATGCCTCCAAAAATATTCACCAAAAAATCATTTTCAACGGAATTTGAGGTAGAAGTGATTGTCCCTAACATCTGAAACAA
>JANHZU010000315.1:363950-374111 GCA_032468055.1 Acrochordus granulatus
AAGGTTTGGCACGAAGTTTCCTCATCTCGTGAGTCGCGGCTCGTCTAGTGGAATATTTTTTGATTAATTTTTTTGCTTGTCCTGCGAGTTTCTTGTCCTGCGAGTTACTTGTCTTATGAGGCACCACTGTATATTAAAATGATGTTATCCTGGTTGATCAAACTGCAAAGGACTTTCTGATGAACTGAGGGATGAATTAGTAAGACAAGGCACACTAGAAAATTTGGCTAAGCTATTCTAACATAGCATATTAATTAATGGATGATTGGAGGAGTAGAAGCATGAAGGAAATAATAAGGGAAGGAGGTTTTGATATTATGTGTCATTCTAAGCCCCTTTTCTCTGACCTCATTGCACACAGCATCATAAAACCTACACAAATATGATTGATGGCAAGACCCTTGTCTGTTTTGGAGTAACAAAGAAGGATCTCAGACTATACAGTATTCTGCAGAAGTCTTCGGTTACCACCAGCTTTGTTATAGCAAAGTTTAATGACCATTAATAATTATTTTTTGGTCTCTGTATTGAGATTCAAACAGAAAATACAGGAAATAGAGACACAAAATTTCAACAAACACAATTTTCAGAACAAAATGTCTTCTTCAGGCAAAGTCAGTATTAAATATTGTTCAGTCACTCAGTCATATCCGACTCTCATGACCTCATGGACCACAGCATGCCAGGCCTCTTTGTCCTACATTGCCTCCTGGAGTCTACCCAAACCCATGCCCATCACATTGACTGTGCTATCTAACTATCTCATCTTCTGCTCTCCCCATCTCCTTTTGCCTTCCATCTTTCCATTGAGGTCAGACTTAAATAGCCTAGTGATTTTCCTTACTTTCTTCAATTTAAGTCTGAATTTTGCAATAAGCAGCTCATGATCTGAGCCACAGTCAGCTCCAGGTCTTGTTTTTATTGACTATCTAGTGCTTCTCCATCTTTGGCTGCAAAGAATATAAATCAATCTAATTTTGGTCTTGATCATCTGGTGATATCCATGTGTAGAGATGCCTCTTGGGTTGCTTGAAAAGTGTATTTGTTATGACCAGCATATTCTCTTGACAAAATTCTGTTAGTCTTTGTCCTGCTTCATTTTGTATTGCAAGGCTAAACTTCCCTATTATTCTGGTTATCTTTTGACTTCCTATTTTAGCTTTAGATTTGGAAAATCTGCTATTTTAATTTTTTTTAATTGGTTTTGAAAAAGGCTTCTCAATTAAGTTGGAAGCTTAAACTTACCATCAAAAATTAAAGTCCAGTTGACAAGATTTGCAAGCCTCCAGATTTTACTATGTAGCTACTTCCAAATAATGAAATAATTGCTTCTAAACAATTGTACAGATCTGATTCAGCAAATCATTCAAACATTCTTGGATTGAGGACTTAACACCTCTTGACATCTATCAACACAGTATTTATTCACCACTGCTTCTCTGTGACTTTGATAAAACTTAGCAAAGGTCTAAAACACAGTCCATTACCTCACTAAGTTGGCACAAGGTCCCGGCCACCGGCAGCTCTGATAAACTCTTTGGATTACTGTTTCCGAGCCATTCTGCACTTGACAGGAAACCATCCGGGTGACCGTGTAGTGGCACCAATGACTGTGGAATAGAACAGAAGACAAATTCTGTTACTCAAGTTTAACCTCTTGCATTAGTCCACTGCAAATTCCCAAGACAAATTAATAAGTACAAATTAACAGAAGAAAACATGTCCAAGACCCAAGATTCAATCACAAAACCAGGTTTTCAATGCTTTACAAAAGACTAACAAGGACAGGACTAATATAATCTTAGGGGGGGATAATATTCCAAAGGGCAGATGCCATGACAGAAAATGCTCTCCTTCTGACCCTGCCAGCTAATGCTCCCTAGTAGGCATTGCTTAGAGCAGGTCCTTCCTGCCAGATCGGATAGGATGGGGAGAAATATTCCCATAAGTGATTCTATTGTAAACCATGTTTTAAAGGTGACAACCAGCACCCTGAATTGACCTGGAAGCATACTGGAAACCAATGCAGCTTGCAGGGCAGTAGTATTGCATGTGCTGAGTCCCTTCCTGGGAAACCTTAGCCAGCCAGGAGGGACATGGATCTAACTCAGAGGTGGTTAGGGCTAACAGCCCTGAGGACCATGTCCACTTCCTTAGGCCCAACTAGCCGCAGTACTCTCCACAGGACCTGCATTAAGGCCAGATACCATCTTAGAGTGTATCCAATCAGTTTTGTCCATCAGATGCCTAGCATACTCTTCACAATGATCCTGTAAATGAACCTCAGAACCCCACCCACCTAGAAAGAACCAGATCATCCAAACCAGGCTACTGGACAGCTATCCACAGACATAGTAAGGGCAGAGAAATACTGATGTATCACTGTCCTTACTGCCATAAAGTAGGCCCTAATAATGGCTCTGACTCGTGTTCAGTTGATTCATTCCTTGTCACACTCTCCAGCAATGCTCTAAAGTCTCTTCTCCTGCTTCAATTCCCTTAGTTCCTCCATGTACCAAGCAAAATTCTAGGATCCCCAGGGAAGAAGAGGCTACTCAGGATGATGTAAATCATTCTATCACTGGCTATCAGCCATAAGAACTAAAGTAAGTTCCTATGTACACAGGAGTTAATAGTACTGAAAGTGCTTCTTCCTTCACATTGAAGGCCTATGAAATTCTTGGAAGCACAAATGTCAACATTGTCTTCCACCTAGTCAGACTTTATCCTAGCTATCGCAGACTCAGCAGGATCTTGACATAAATCCTTTATGCTTTGAGGCAGATATGTTTACCAGCAAATCTGGAGCTACCTGGGACTGAAGCAGCCATGTTCAGCATACAGAATAAATGTTCAATAACAGAGCAATGTCTCTCGTCCTTCCCTCTGCCCACTGTAAGAAGTGGAATGTTAAACTACAGGTACTTCTCAATTTATAATCATTTAACAGCCAAAGTTAGAACAGTACAGAAAAAAGTGACTCACAATTGGTCCTTGCACTTACAACCATCGCAGCATCCCAGGGTCACTTGATCAAAATGTGGGTGCTTGGCAACCAGCATGTATTTACAACATTTGCAGTGTCCTGGTGTCAGGCATGAACAGAGAATCATAGAATAATAGGTCTGGAAGGGACCTTGGAGGTCTTCTGGTCCAACCAAAGGCAGGAGTCCTTATATCATCCCAAAACATGTAGAACTTTACATTTATGTAAAGTTCAAAATTAGTTACTTTATTGCATCTGCCTATTTCACAGGAATCTCCTCAGACTGGTAGCATCAGCCTAGAAAATACCTGATAAACCTCAAGGCATTCAGGAGGGGTCAGACTTTGCCCTCTTATGCTTGATTCCAGACTAATTTCCTTCTTGAGCTTTCTTCCTACCTTGGATGGCTGTTCTCCAACACTCAGGATCATTTGATTGCCATTTGTGACTTTGCTAGCCAGCTGCCAATGAGCATAGTGAATGGGGAAAGCTAGATTTGCTTAATAACTGTATTTATAAAGCAGTGATTCACTTAACAACTGTAGCAAAAATATCACATCATTGGGCGCAACTCACAACAATCTCCTTGTTTAGGAACAGAAATTCTGGTCCCAATTGTGGTCATAAGTCAAGGACCAACAATACATGGCTATTGGTCTCCTAATTACATTTCTTACATTCTCATCATGTTAAACATATATCCAAAAAAACGCAATGTTGGCCATTGCTGTGCTACATTTAATAAGTGTATGGCATTGTAGGAAGCCTTCAATATTGTTGGGCCAGATGTGAGCCGGGCAGTCTGGCTATCTTTTCCTTGCCAGGAAACACTGAGATAGGAAGATGAAGTGGAAAGTATACTAAGAGGATTAAACTTTACAAAGATTTGACATTGAGACACAGACACTAGCTGTGTTTACATTACCCAATGCAGTTAAAATTTTGCATCCTGGGATGAAGGATTTCCTAGCAATAAAACAAGATAATTAAAAGCTTCTCTCTGTCCTTTGGATGCATCTTCTCATCTTTATGGAAACGACTCAGGGCTTTGACCTCCTAGGGCTGTAATTTTATGACAAAGGAAGATGTATTTTTTTAAAAGAATCTTTCAAGCCAATGAGGAGGTTTGCAGAACAAAACCTGTAACATCTAAGACAAAAATGCCCTGTGTGCTTGCATCTTCTTTATTTGGAAACTCCTTTCTCAACTATAGCACTTATCGTGCTATAAATATTTGTTACTTTAAATCAGTTGACTGAAATGACATTAAGTTTTTTTTAAAAAATACAAAAGGTTTAATAGGTTTAAAGTTGATGTTCTATGCTTCATAGAGATATCCAAGAATAAATAATGATGCAGAGAAAATGACTAACTTCTAATCTATTAAATAACACTTAAAAAAGAATAAGCAAAAACAAAGAATGGAAAAAATAATTTCACAGTTCCAAACACAGCTAAATGTAGAAAAAATATTCATGGTTAAATGCTAAAAAAACTAGGTTGTTTTATTTTGTAGGAAGATTTTTCTTCTGCTCCATTTAAACTGATTAAGGGAAATATTGGGTTGGACAAGAAAGATTTCCCCAAAAGCTACACTAAAGTTAACTGCTTAAATAATGTCAAAAAAGAGAAAAAACATTGCCAAAATATAAAAAGTAGCGATTATTTTTCTCCCTCTTTTTTAACTGGTGGAAATTATAATATCTATAAAACATACCAATAGACTCATGGGTTACAAGTACAAATGTAAAATTGCAGAAACAAGGGAGAAATCCTCTTATTTTTCTTAAAAATAATAGGAAAACTGAAATACTGTGTATACAATACTGTACTTAATTTTTAAAGCACCCTTTATAGCATTGTATAGTACCCTGTAAAGCAGTGTTTCTCAACCTTGGCAACTTGAAGATGCATGAACTTCAACTCCCAGAATCCCCCAGCCAGCAGTCTTCTGTTAATTTATAATTTTAAATTATGCTAAATTAAATTTAAATTAATTAAAATTAATTAAATGAATGCTACTGTCAAGGCCTATCCCATTCCCAGTACCTTGAGATCCACTATAAGATACAGTGATGCCTCACAAGACGAGATTAATCCATTCCGGAAGAACGCTCTTAGCATGAAATGCTCATAAAGAGAAACACAGTTTCCCATAGGAAACAATGGAAAGTCAAATAATTTGTTCCACACCCCAAAAAATATTCACCAAAAAATCATTTTCAATGGAATTTGATGTAGAAATGATTGTCCTTAACAACTGAAACAAGTAACCATGATTAACACACGATATAAAGCAGAAATAGAGCAAACGAACCAGCACTTACAGATCTGCTTCGAGGCAGCTTCTGGCCTCAGCTGCTGCTGGCTGGAGGATTCACTGCTGTCTCTTTAAGAGGGCCTTTTTTCTCTCAGCTTTTTCAGGTGTCGTGGGCAGTTATTCTTAAAGTGGTCCGTTATTCTTATCTAGCACTTAGTGCCTCTTCCCTCCATACTATGAGGGAGAAGCGACAAAGGGGGGGATTTCTGCTCTCCGTGTGTGTGTGCATGCACGCGTGGCTTTAAGAATATCCCGGTGTGAAGGAGAGGAGGGAGAGGGGACTTCCTGAAGATTGAATCGGGAGTCTCCAGAGTTCTCTCTCTTGAATGCCTTCACTTAATTTACGCTGTTTACGCAGCGAGAGAGGTGATCGCATGGTGCTCATTGCGATCAGGAACGTAGGCAGAACGCATGCACGCATGCTGCTGCCAGTATGGGAATGGAGTAAACTGAGCAAGAGGAGAGTTGGCAGAACGCGCACATGCTGCTTCCGGTATGGCAATGGAGTAAACTGTGAGAGGAGAGTTGGCAGAATGCACGCATGCTGCTTCCGGTATGGCAATGGAGTAAACCGCATGAGAGGAGAGTTGGCAGAACGCGTGCTGCTGCCCGTATGGGAATGGAGTAAACTGCGTGAGAGTTGGCAGAACGCGTGCTGCTGCCCATATGGGAATGGAGTAAACTGCATGAGAGGAGAGTTGGCAGAATGCGCACATGCTTGCTGCGTTAGAACTCTCGCATGGGGTTGCTGTCTTCAACAATGGAGTAAAGCATGAGGTAAGAGTTGGCAGAACTCTCGCGTGGAGTTGCCTAAACGGGAAATACAGAGCGTGCTTACTGATGACGCGCAAGGTTTGGCACGAAGTTTCCTTGTCTCATGAGTCGCGGCTTGTCTAGCAGAATATTTTTTGATTATTTTTTTTTCTCCTGCAAGTTACTGTCCTGCGAGTTTCTCGTCTTGTGAAAAGCACTGTAGATGACTTCACGGGGCCTTCCCAGGTACCACATCTCCATTTTCAGTGGCAGGAG
This sequence comes from Acrochordus granulatus, assembly GCA_032468055.1. Taxonomy (NCBI): domain Eukaryota; kingdom Metazoa; phylum Chordata; class Lepidosauria; order Squamata; family Acrochordidae; genus Acrochordus; species Acrochordus granulatus. The sequence goes on from JANHZU010000315.1 coordinate 370,286, forward strand.
AGGCATTAAGGTATAAGGGTAGACTAGTAGTCCCAGCAAAGAAGATGTATTGCAAATCTACCATGATAAATCCAGCAACTGGCCATCGGGTAGTCTTTAAGACACCTTATAGAACCTTACAAGACTTTTGGTGGCCCAAGATGTCAACAAACATGAAAAACTATGTTGCCTCTTGCCACACCTGTATATGCAGATGCAGAAGAGAAACGTGCAGGCTTCTTGCAACCCTTGCCTATTCCACTTTGCCCTTGGCATACTATGTCTCTTTATCATTAACTTGCCCCCAGTTCAGTAGTGGATTTGTTTTCTAAGATGGCTCACTTTATTTCTTGCAGGGGTCCACCCATTGCCAAGGAGAGTGCTCAGTTGGTTTTGGACAGTGTTTTTCATCATAGAGATATGGTTTCAAGGTTAATTTCAGACTGTGGGATACAATTCACTTCCAGATTTTGGAAAGCTCTGTTTAAACTTCTAAATGTACAAGTCAGTTTGTTTTCTGTCCATCAACCTGCCACCAACGGTGAAGCTGAAAAGACCAATCAATTGTTGCAACAGTACTTAAGATGCTACTGCACCTATGCCCAAGTCAATTGGCCTTTCCTTCTCCTGGCAGCAGAGTTTTCATACAACAATGCACTGCATAAGTTGATCAATATGACCCCTTTTCAAGCCTTGTATGGAGTTCAGCATACAATCCCAGAGATGATGATAGTGTTCTAGGGGCAGTAGATTTTTTTTCAAGAGCAAATAGCCGCACAAATCCTGCTAAGGCAGCAGTTAGAGCAAGTCAAGCAAACTAACATACTGCAGATGCCCATCAGCAAAAGGAACCTCTAGTACAGAAAAGCAATATGGTCTGGCTTTCTACTTAGTTTCTGGACTATACCAGGCCATGCAAGAAATGAGATTCACATTTTGTGGGTCCATTCAGGGTCATTCAACAAATCAATCCAGTAGTGTACAGTTTGCAGTTACCTCCATCTGTGTGAGTGCACCCAGTGTTCCATCGCGCTCTCTTGTTGAAGGATGCCCTCCCCCAGTGACTTGTGCTTCTTCCATCTGCCTCCCACTCCAGTCATTGTGGAGGGAGAACAAGAATTCAAGGTGAAAAATCCTAGATTCCAGGAAACAGGGAAGAGGCATCCAATATCTTATCCATTGGAAGGACTGTCCAGAATCTGATTGCTCATGGGAAAATGCCATCAATCTGGGAAGAGTTCTAAGGCCATTTCCAAATAATTGAAAGTCCATCATTCTGCAGTGAGGAAGATTATTCACAAGTGGAAAACATTCAAGACAGTTGCCAATCTTCCCAGGAGTGGACATCCCAGCAAATTCACCCCAAGGTCAGACTGTGAAGTGCTCAGAGAAACTGCAAAAAATTTCTCTACAGGCCTCAGTTAACATGTTAAATATTAAGTTCAGGACAGTACAATTAGAAAAAGATTGAACAAGTATGGTTTGTTTGGAAAGGTTGTCAGGAAAAAGCTGCTTCTCTCCAAAAAGATCACGGCAGCACAGCTTAGGTTTGCAAGGTTGCATATGAACAAATCTCAAGACTTCTGGAACACTGTTCTTTGGACAGATGAGACCAAGGTGGAAATGTTTCACCATAGTGCACAGTGCCACGTTTGGGGAAAACCAAACACAGCATATCAGCACAAACATCTCATACCAACTGTCAAGCAGGGTGGTGGAGGGGTGATGATTTGGGCTTGTTTTGCAGCCACAGGACCTGGGCACCTTAAAGTCATTTTGTTGACCATGAACTCTTCTGTATACCGAAGTATGCTAGAGTCAAATGTGAGGCCATGTGTCTGACTGCTAAAGCTTGGCTGACATTGGGTCATGCAACAGGACAATGATCCCAAGCACCCAGCAAATCTATAACAGAATGGCTAAAAAAGAAAAGGATCAAGGTGTACTTAGTTTTTCAAACATTTCAAAATGGCTTCTTCATTTTGGCTTTCTTTTTATAAAATAAATGAAGATATGGTGTAATAAGTCATGTGTTGTTGTTCATCTGAGGTTGTATTTACTTACTTTTAAGAACTGCTTAGGACCAGATGATTTTTACTATGTCCTGGTATGTAAAACCATAGAACTCAAAGAGGTGTGCTTTCTTTTTCAAATGACTATATATACACAGAGTATACACACACACATACACAGGTTATACCAAAAGTCAGGCTCTATAGGCCAGTCACAAAATGTTTTATTATTTTTCCTTTCAGAGAAAAAAATGTGCTTAGGAAAGTTCAAAGCTCATGGGTCAATCAAGTAGGGAAGAGTTTAGAAGAAAACAGCAACCAATTTGAACATTTAATGTAATTTATATAATAGTATTTAGGGCTTGATTTTGGTGTACCTTTTGTATATCTGTGTATCTGTGTGATACCAACACACACTCATGATAGAGGAGGCCTCTCCAGAATAAGATAGATATCTTTAAAAGCCAGAGGTTTAGGAGATCAATTCTAGTCTCAAATGTTTCTCCTGCTCTAGGTCAACTTAGCTTGTCAAGCTGCTGTTTCTATCATGCATCTTCTGCAACTGCAGACAACAAGACTAGAGAACTCAATGTTTCTGTTATCTCTTTGATGCCCAAACTCTTCCTGTCAGTTCTGATGATCAGTTTTCTGTATTTTCCCCATATTGTTCCTTTGTTTCCAACTTTATTACTTCATTCTTACCTTGTTCTTCTCCCTTGTGTAATACTTATCCTACTATAAACTGTCATGCTGTATTCCTGGAATACAGGTACTTAGTAATAATCAACAAATATATGTGATGACAGAAATTAGAATGGATAGCTAGACAAACACTAATGGGTATTGTATGAGTGATTTCCCATACCATGTTCCAAGACAAAAGCACAGTAGAGTTAAATCCTGCATAGGAGAATGATTTCCTTGGCTCTGTCCATGTACCGGCTCATATGAAGCATGAGAGCCTACAGGTGGATCTGGCTTCCAACAAAATCATGTCAGTCCAATCTAGCCATTGGCTAACAATGGACTTATGATTAAATGAAGACTTGCTGAGTTGTAGTTTTGGATTGTTATCATTAGTTTTGAGGATATCTTGGACCTGCTCATTTTAACTGGTAAGTGGAAATCTTATCTACTTGATTTTTAAGTTTAAAATTTTGGTGGATTACTACTGACACTGAGGGAGCAATGTCATCTGCAGAAAAGTTTGTAAATAAAACCCTTAAGAAAGCTGATTTGAAGAAATACTTGAGTATCTTTGAAGAAAGTTATCTTAACCCCAGATCTTATCATCATATAATTAATTCATCTAATTTGGAACTTTTGCTACTTTTGAAATCTCCCACTCAGGAATTACAAAGTTATTCAGCTAGCACTGAGGCAATAATACATAAAGCGGAGAATTTTCAGAAAAATGACAGAAATATAGAAGAAAATTATAGCTCACGAGGCAAGTTTTGATCAACCCTATCTGTCTGAAACCACGGAAAACACAGATAAGAAATGCATTAAAGAAATGGCAGATTTCCAAGATAAAATAATTTGGACACCAAGTTTACTGTGTAGAAATTTCTGGATATTCTTCTTAACGCAGCGCAACACGAGCCCCTAGTGGTTTAATGAAATATGGTGTCAATGCAACCTGAATATAGTCTGGAAATTGAATCTACACACTGTGTTGGATTTTATCTTTCTTCAAATTATGGTAGTTAAATTCCTATGTTAATCTGATATCACATTTTGCAACTTTCTTAGCAAGCACTTCTTTGGAATACATTGGAAAGGAAGTCATGACTTTCTCTGGTTGCTCACATCGTTAACAAATGTAAATCTAT
>JANHZU010000315.1:382842-397092 GCA_032468055.1 Acrochordus granulatus
GTCATTGCACAATGCATCCAAAGTAGGATAATTTGAGCCTGGTCATTTGTGCCTTGAATGGTAACTCTGAATTGATTTGTTCAATGATCCCTCAGCTTGTTTCTTTGGCTGTCCGTGGTATTCTCAGGAGTCTTCTCCAACATCACAGTCTATCCTGCTTCTTTAAAATTGCTTCAAAAGGAGCTGTTATAGCAGGGCAACAGTCTGCCATTTCACTAGATGGTAGCAAAGGAAGGCAGAAAATGTTCTGCTGACGTTTAATGGTCATTCAGTCTTCTCCACTCCTGCTATGGTAGCTCTTGCCTATTGTTCTATGTTGAGTCACTGTCAGCCTTACCAGGTGGACCAGACAAGAAACACAACCTGATGAGCGAGTTCTACTTTATTGTAAGATTATATTAACAGAATCTTGCAACTCTGAAAGTACAATTCTCCCCGTCTCCTTTACTTGTCCAGAAATTAGGGAGGATCTCTTCTGAGGCTCTTGCCTTGCCCACTATACAGCTGTGGACTATGCTGTCGCTTATCTGACTATACTGCTGGCAGCATTTCTTTGCCCAGTTTTCCCAAGGCCATTCCCACATACTGTAACATTGTTATCACTTCCATTCATGCACATCCTCTATCCAAAACTAGCCTGACTGAGATAGACTTCAGGCTTCAAAACTCTTGGTTCATAGCTCACTAGTACTGTATTGTGAATAAGTTTTTTAGTTGAGCTTCATCTTTCTTCTTCTTCCAGTGGCACCATGTCTGAGCTGCAAAAATCCAAACCGCCACTAGATGACAAGCATGAGATTCAGAGAAGTCTAACTCTTTGCTGCCATTTACCTATACAGGTAGTCCTTGACTTATGGCCATAATGGAGCCTGCCCATTACAGACATAAGTTGTGATGTCCATAAAATGGGAGGTCATGTGACCAACCTAATTTTATTACCTTTTTTTGCAGGGGTTATTAAGTGAACATGGTGACTATAAAGCAAAGTGTGGTGTTCGGAAAAACTATAAAATGGGGTCACATGACCATGGGACATGCAAACAGCCATCAATGTTGCCATGTTGCCAAGCACCCAAAGTACAATCACATGTGCATGGGGGGGGCGACCATCAGAACTTCAAATCCAGGTTATAAGTAACCCCAAGACAGATCCATTGTAACTTCGAATGGTCACTGACAATGAGCCATAAGTCAAGGATTTCCTCTCCTCTGGTATTTCTTCTGCTACGGTATGGTACACCTAACTGCCTTCACTATCAAATATGCAGTAATAATTCTGAGCTAAGCAGGAAAGTTCTTTAAGCCAAAATGTTTCTACTCAGAGAGCTCTGAGCACTCAAATCTATTGCCTTAGTGCTAAGTATTGTTATTGTCCTCTGCTACTTCTAAGGCACTTCTGGTAAATATTGAACTTATTTTAAACATAAGGTCCTTATTCTGTTAAATACTGAAGTTAATTTAAACAAAACTTTAAAAAAGAATCCCAAAAGCACTTAACCTCAAAGCTGCCATGAACTTGTGAACCAAAACACCTCATAACTCACCAAAAAAGAGAGGGAGAGAGGAAATTCATTATTTGAACTTGGCGTACACAAGCCAGTGCCTTTAAGTTCCATTTGCAGAGATAAGCTAGTTTTGACTGCTGTTAAGTTATAACTACTCCTAAATTAAAAGGAGTGGACAGAGATTTCCTTTACAAAATGTATTTATTAGATAATGCAGAATGTGTACTGGGCAACAGTTGCAGAAGCTTGGCCAAAAAGAGAAAAAATGGAGTGACTGTTTGAAGAAATATAGCACCTTCTCCAATAGCCTGGGAGTTCACACACAGAGACAAAAATGCATTGAAACACTGTGCCCAAGTGAAATTGCTCAGTTACTTAAGGAAGATGAGGAAGAAACCAGCATTCCCTCTCTCCAAACTGGAAAGCCCAAATGCTAGTTAAAATGAGATAAAATTCAAGCACGTTGGCTAGTTCTGTTTTCAGTATATTCAATTACTTTTACTTCATCCCTATCATTATATTCATGAACATTCAATTAGACAAAATAATCAGAAAATGTAATTCAGCACATCTCTATTCAAACATCGCACAATGTCCAAATGTGGTTTGTTTCAATTTGCCTAATGTGTTATACAAAGCAATCATAAACCATCGTTTAAGCAAAGAGTAAGGAAGGTGACCTTGACAGAAATATGCAAAAACTATTACCTAGGCAAAGGGAGCTGAAAGTTATTTAAGTCCTGGAAAGCAAGTTAATATTTAGAAATGGCTCAGATAGAGGCTTCCTGGATTCACTGGGGTATAAGGATGGGAGGTACAACACAATCAAGCCTTCAAGATTCTCCAGATAGTCCTTGACTTATAACCACAATTAGAACCAGAATTTCTGTTGCTAAGCAAGGTGATTGAAAAGTGAGTCACACTTGATTTTATGACCTTTTTCACCGTGGTGGTTAAGCAAACCCAGCTATCCCTATTGAGTTTCTTTGTTGGAAGCTGACTGGAAAGATTGCAAATGGAATCACGTGACCCCAAATGCTGCAACTGTCATAAATATAATTGACTGCCAAGCCCCCAATTTTTGATCATGTCACTATGGTGACAGTGTAATGGTTGCAAATGCAAGGACCAGTGGTAACTCACTTCTTTCACTACCATTCTGATTTCAAATGGTTGCTAAATGAGTGGCTGTAAGTCAAGGACTACCTGCAATATTAGAGCCCATCTCATAACCTCATAAAGTGTAGCTGTGGTCTTCCTGTGGAGTTGATTTCCTAGTCTGGTCTACAAGTAGGGCTGAGAGTTTATTGCAAGGACAGACAATCTTTTTGTGGCCAGAAACCATTTTTTTAATTTCTGGCCTCCAAGGGGACACACCAATAACATTGGTGAAGGAAACAGTTCCAAAATTCTCAGTCTTTTCGCAGAGAGATTAGCATTTTATTCTTATAGTAAAACACATGCATTAAATCACACCACAGAATATAATTTGGAGGAGAGAAGGGCTCTAGGAACAGTTAGGGGCTGCATGGCATTCAGCATTGTACAAGCCTAACCAACTGTGGTTTAGTCAATGAACACTAACTTACCATCTTTTCTGAACCCACTGCGATCATTTGGGGTTGAGTTCAAGAAACCACAAACAGGAGTGTCTGCAAGAGGGGCCAAAAACATCACATTGGCAGCCATAACCATGCAATCAAAACCCTAATTCATATAAAATATGCACAGTTGCCCTCCTCAGTTTCTTGAGACCTTCTGTGATGGTCATTTGGGGTTCAGATGAAATAAAAAGGTAAGCCACAAAATAGGGCATGCTCTAGGACTCATCAATTAAATGCCATCTTCTTATGGTACTGAGGAAAGCGTGTCTTCTCTGTCATAGGGTTGACCCTCTAAAATAGCATCTTTATAGAGATAAGCACAACTACCACTCCTTTTGGGTTTGGGAATGTCTTCAAAGGTGGCTCTGTCCTCAGGCTGGGCTTCAGGTGACTGTGGAACCTCTTGCTGAGTTGTTGCACGTTGGGGGAAGTAGTTTTTATGTGTTTAATGTGTCTTTAATATATGTACTAAACCTAATATATGCCACACAAAGTCTTCTTAGAATTGGGAGACCTCAACAAATCCAATAAATTAATGTAGTGGCCATTTAGGAGAGTCAGATGACCCAAAACTCGATTAAAAGGTCAAGGATTTTCCCGCCAGTTGTGACAGACTCTAGGAAGCGGTGCTCATCTCCATTTCCTAACCGAAGAGCCAGTGTTCGTCAGAAAATGCTTCTGTGGTCATGTGGCCAGCATGACTATATGCCAAGGCACATGGATGCTGTTACCTTTCCCACCAAAGGTGGTACCTATTTATCTACTTGCTTTTGAACTGCTAAATTGGCAGGAGCTAGGCAGACAATGGGAGCTCACACCCTTATGCAGCGGCTCTTGGATCTCAAACTTGAACCGCCAGTCTTCCAGCCAACAAGCCCAGTGTCTTAACCATTCATGCCACCACACACCCAGAGTATCCTTTAGGGAGGCAGATGGTGGCATGTGTCCTTATCTGCCTATTAACCAGGATCTTTACCTTGGTCTGTGAAATAAATTTGTCTTCTGAACAATGATGCTACTGTACAGTACTGTCTTCTACATATAAGCTCCCTTGCTTGAGTATAAAATGCAACAGATAATTGAATATCATAAGACATTTTCCTGCTGTTGTTATTTATAGCTAACAAAGAAGAAATAAAGGGTCCAACTTCCACTTAGATTTACTAGCAAGCATGACCAAAGAAAGCCTCAGGGATACAGGAAACAAGTGGCGATCCCAGATCCAGATAAAAAAGCTATTGAGTCCCAGAAGGATCTTGCCTGGCTTGAATATAGCTTGCTATTATCCCTCTAGGCAGAAGCTCCTGACTTTCTCCACTCCACTCTATCCCCTCCCAACTTCCTTCTCCACCTTCTGACATGCTCAGCTTGACCTACTAACTTAAGCCTTCTGCAGAAAGGTCAAACACAAAGACGAACCTCCAGGAAGATAAACCACATCAAAGAATTAACAGGAAAAGAAAAAGAGAAAAAGCAGATTCTGTTCCCCACACAGGCACACACACACCTACACAAACACTTCAATCTGTACAGACAGAAATATGGAAGCAAGGATTGCTCTACATTTATTTATTCTGGAGCCAGACTTGAGAGAAGACTGAAGAAGCTTCTTGGATAAGCAGCAAAACGTCTCGAACCAAAAAGAAAAGAAGTCCAGTTGCCATGACTCAACCTCCAGAATATTTTATAACATATATACTTATGAATACAGGCACACATACATACAAATGCATACACAGATCACAAGTGTCTAGCTCTTTCTTTTAAACAGTCTTGCCCCAAGACAAGGAACAATTTTAAGCTTGTGTCATTTATACATGATGGAAAAACGTGTCTTAAGGAAAAGGATAAAGTATTCCCAGGCAGATGGGTGTTTTCAGTACAACATAACATAGATTTTATAAAGTAAGGGGACACCTTTCCTGACAAAAGTTTACACAAGGTGCTAAGTTATAAACCAAGGATGGGCAATTACTTTAAGTCTAATTATGAAAAACAAAAGATTTCAAATATTGAAATGGGAACATTTTACCTTGATGCAACCCTTTCCACCATTAATGTTGTTGTATGCATGAAAAATGAGAAATGTCAGCAATTGGCCATGTTGCTACCAAATGGGGAATTAAAGTGACTTGCAGATAGTTCTCACTTGTAATAAATCATTATTTGTAAATTAAAATGGATGAGTTCATACAACATGCTAAGCCAGAACTGAACAAGCCATAGCCTGTCTTTGCATGACATCACAAGCATCATAAGCAAAAAAAAAAATCCATATATACATCCTGCTCTGATATCCCTGTTTGTGCATAGCACTTCAACAGACTTCACTGAGGAAATGATGATTTGTAAGGACAGTAAAGTCAGGATAAGGAATGGGGTTGGGTGTCGGAAGCACAAAACAAAAGCAAACACTGCAGTCTGGAAATTCTATCATCTTATCCCATGCAAGACAAAAAAATAGTTGGAACAATTTTCCTCTTCCAGTTTCAATTTCAGATGTTCCAGCATGAAAAATAGCGGGATTCATAATAAGCCTGCAGTTGCAAATATCCTGACAACCACTACACAGTATGAAAGATACGCAGAACGCAACACGTGGAATCACTGCTTCCAATCAGTGGCTGTCCATAACCTTGGTAAATTTAGCAGTGATGTTCCTTGAATTTAAAGCATTAATTTGCCCCCAAGATTCTAATCAAAAGGAATGTGAGAAGAGGTAAGTTTGCTCTATGTTTCTGATTGCTCACCCAAGATATAGCTCTTTCAATCAATTATCCCCTCCAGGGCAGGAGGCAGAAAGGAGGCAGAAAATCTTGGCAGAAAAGACTGAATTAATTCCAGTCCATCCATTAAGGGATTGCTTTTAAATAAACCTTTTCTTTTAAATAAAACCTTTCCTCTTCTAAATTTGTGTTGCCTGTGCCTGAACTTAACCTTGCAGATAACATAGAATTGTATTGGCTTTGTTTGCAGATTTATCCTTTACTGGGTTGGCTGCCAAAAAAATTGCAAGTTCTACCTGGCAGAATTAGTAAAATGAGAGGGAGAGGGAGAGAATTTAGAGATTGCTCACATATTGTTGTTATTATTTTTATTGATTTTTAATGAATTACATGGTTACGGATTGCCTTTTGTGAACTGCTCAGACTCTAATTTGATAGGACTAGTTAAACATTTATTTATTTTGCAAGATTTATAACCTACACCAGCTGAAACCAACTTTGAGCAGCACAGAATTCCCATCTTTGTAAACTCCAATTAAACACAAAGCAAATAACAATTGCAGCAGCGACATGAATATTCTCTTGTGCTGTCCTGGTTCAGCCAGGAGAACTCAAAAGAAAACAGTCTTTTGAAACCATCCAACCAATCTTAGCAGCTATATCAGAGTAGAATATTCAAAACATTCTGGCCTATCTAGAATAGTTCTTCTTTTGCTGTAAAAAAAGATATAATTGGATTTACTTTTCTTTCCTCTTTTAAGTTCTTTTGCTTACTACTACTGATTCCCCAAAAGAGATCAACACAATGGGTGCTGTATGCAGGTATCCATTCAATGAGGTGATCCGTCTCAGAGGGACTACTATTCCAGGTTTGTGATGTCCAACAGTTGAAACAAATAGAGAATATTCAGTCTTTATTAGGATATTATTTCTCTAAGTGATGAACAATCAAAACTTTCTTCCACTACCAATCCAAAGGTGTGTTATTTGTTTAATCATATCATTGTGCTACATGTATTGTTGGACCATCTTCCACTGGGAGATGATTATTTGAACATTGTTGATAGCATTGCTGTATTTGTAACAGAAATGACCCAAGCGCTTTCCACGCTTTCTTTTCTCTCCTACCATGCTTCCACTTTTTCTCAGCACTGCACTTTCTTATAAATTTTTGCATAACTATATTTTGCTTGCTTTCATTCCATTTTAATTTTATAATTAAATAAGGTTAGACTAGCTTATTTCAGATCAATACTTCTAAAATGCTCAGTTCTGATTTATTGGAAACAAATTAGAGAGTAAAATGTTGGTTAAATTAAGAACTGAGAACTCAAATTTTCTCCTAAATTTTGGAAACATTTGTTTTTAAAAATAGACATGCACCCTCTACTGGCAGGAAGTGTATTTAATGATGCCTTATATTGTACAAGAGTTTGAGCTTTTCAATTTCAAGAGTTCCTTTCCATATCAATTTTGGATTATTATCCTTGCACTTGAAGGAACAGGTTTGGGTAGATAGTCATGGAGAAAAGCTATCTATGTGGTTGCTAGAAGCTGAAAATGACTTGATGGCATATGTTCAATGAATGAATCAATCCTTGTACATCAGAAGAGCATGGATATCCAATGTGGACAGGTAATAAAACATGAGTCATGGAGCAAATCTCCCTTTATATATTTTCATTCCAACATCTAATGCTCAACACCAGATGCTCAACATCTGAAGTCGTGGTATTTGCATCGTTTGTTGAGTAAATTACAATTGGTTGCATGTATACAACATGCTATGAACTCTGGTTTTAAATGAGTTTATTCATTGACCTCACATGGTTTTTTTTGTCATGGTTCACTGAATAGACCTCAATCAGCTGAGGTCACAGAATTGCACTATGCTGAAAATTGTGACTTAATAGCTGGGGGTGTGCAATAAGCTAAAACAGATAGAAGCAAACTTTTTTTGGCTTAGAGCGAAGTATGACTTATCACATATCAGAAAATCAAAGTGTGAGTGTTTGTAACTTTGGGCATAAATCAAGTACCTGTTCACTGTGATTTATCACCTTGCAAAAGGTGGCCTCTGCTGAAAGAATGAAAAAGACCACAATTAAAATCACATTCACTGTTAGAAGAACCAACAAGTCTTTAAAAAATTACACATGTGTGTCTTTAATCCTTCCCTACCCAAAGTTGACTGATCTGTTAGTAAAACTTGAAACTCTAGTTTTGAAACATCTGGTTTCCTCTGAGTTAATGCACTACATATGTTAATCGTACTCTATACTGAATAAAACAGGACACAATGAAATCACCTAAGTTTTCTGAGTCAAGGACTGAGGAGGTCTTTTGAGTTCCATACAGCAGAGGAGGGTAAATCTCAAGATACTTTGCAGAAGATTAGCAGGCATTTTCCACTCCCAGTCATTTAGTAGCAACAGTAAATAATCTTATTTCATTCTCTTAAATTAGGATGCCTAACCAAGAAATTGTGGGAGAAAGCAGAAACAGACTAATGGATGAAAATACGTGTTTGAAAGTTCTAATTCTGGAACTGAAAATAAATCCCTGCTGAGCTGTGCATCTGCTTGAAGACAACTTGGTCTATATTTACACATTGATCTGTCTGAGCAACTTTTCAGCACTGGCGGCTAGTTGGTGTATCTCAGGCATGTTGTGGAACACAAAGCTAAACTTGCAAGCCTAAAGTCTGCTTTCTCCTCTGGCATTAGCAGGCAGCAGGCAGTGCTACTTCTGAAGCTTAAAGACTCCTAAATGAAATTGCTCTGTGCAACTATGCTCTGAAAAGGTGGAAATGCCAAGCAATGAGTAGAAGAGCAGCCACTATAGAACATCTAGTTCAGGGTGTCCAACCTTGACAAATTTAAGATATGTGGACTTCCACTCCCAAAATTCCTCAGCTTTGAGAGTTGAAGTCCACACCTCTTAAAGTTGCCAAGGTTGGACACTCCTGATTTAGTTCTTTCAATCGGTGTCATTGGGCACAGATATTGAATAGTGTTGTATGGAAATAACAAAAAACAACTCTTCCTGATCCTCTATTTCCACTTCTCAGATCTGAAATGCCACTCACTGGTGGTTTGGAAACAAGTTGGTTTGGTCCAACTTGTGGCTTGAAGTAGTTTAAGATCCTGGTTTGCTTCAGAGCTGACAATCATAGTTTTCTGGTTGACTTGATCAAGAAATCTATGGCTTATTACAGAGATTATGATTACTTATTGGCTGAGTTCTGACTTGAAAGGGTTGCACATTTGGGCAAAAAATAAAATAAACCAAGATGTGATCATCCAAGCCATGCTAATGATTCTTAATTATAACTAACTGGTATCTCCAACTTCAGAAACAAATAACAGTGATGAGAATGTTTTGTTTCTAGCAGGACATGTATTCATTCTACGTTCCTTCAACCTCTGTCTGAAGGAATCTTCAGGTGGGAGATCCTAGCCAAGTTTATCTAAGCAAGGTCAGGCCTGCTTAGCACTCCAGGAAATCCCAGGTTTATAGGCCAGATTAGGAAACTGAGCAAACATTTTAGAAGAAGGCAGTTATAATCTATTTCTTTATTGCTGCCAAGAAAATAGCATGAATATGTCTTGAAATCAGTTGTTAAGTCCTTCTTGAAACTTTTGTTTCTATTTTAAATGCTTCCCAGTCAGTTTTAGGAACAAGGGAGAAAGGAGCTTGTTCCATTAACCCACCCACAATTCGCACCTGCACAACACATAGTGGCTGTAGCTTTCCTAATTATCACAAAATATATTGTGTTTCTGTTACAGCTATGTATTTCCAAATTGCCCATCATGTATTAATGAACAGAGCACTGAACTGATGTACTAACATTTATGCCTCTCTTTTGCATTATGCATTTCCCCTCTTTCAGGGAGCGCACCATGGCCACTCTAGCTACCTGTGGGCATCCCAGAAGTCTCTGGCAGACCACTGTGGCAAAAAAATGGAATGTTGAATTAAAACTAGGTTGCTGGTCTAGGTTGCTCAGACAAACTCCTTGAAGCTCCTACACTGAAGTAGTTATGTGCATTTTTTCACTGTTAAGTGATCATTTATTTGTTCAACACCATAGGGAACTGCCTTATATAAAGTCAAGCCTGCAGATGACTGAGCCCATTACTGTTTATTCTAACCAGTGGCTCTTGAGGGTCCTTCCCAGACCTCCTACCAGGCTAGCAAGAGATGCAGGAATTATATTTTTAAAAGGCAAAGCCTACCCTCTTCCACCATCAAGCAGTGGAATCTCCAGGGGCTTCTTTGAATAACAATGTAAACACACTCATTAATATTTCACAGATGAAAAGGGGGAACATGGTGGAATCCTTTTTTAAGTAATGCATCCGAAATCTCTGATCAGCCAGCTATTTTTAATGGCTCTATTTATCTTATCTTGCTTTATCTTATTCACTCTATCCTGTTCGATTTCATTCATTCGTTCTACAACTGCCTGAACAGCGTTAATCTTAAAGGAAAAGGGAGGGGTGGATCGTTATGTTAACATAAACTGGAACAGTTTTTCTTAATTTGCAGCCCTCCAGATACTATATGTCAGGCTTGTAACTCCCAAAATTCCTATCCAGGACTGTCATCTTACTTGGGAATTGTGGGATTTCAGCACATCTGGAGTATGCTAAGTTAGAGAAAGCTGCTCTAGAAAAAGACAACTTTTTTTCTATAAAATATGATCCCACATTTCCGTTGCTTTGGCAATCTCCAGAATCTATGCTCTACTAAATCTCATGCACTAGTAAGTTTTTAGCCCTGAGAATGTTTTGCTTTATGAAATAAAAAATAACCACTGCAGTACAATAATCATCACAACCTCTTTTCTGATATTGAAAACAAATTCCTAGTCTGAGATGTACTCACCTGGTTCTTTCATTTGAACTTTATGTCTTACCCATTGGAATTATTAGGAATGGACCCTGGAGTAAAAGATGTTTAGTATGGGGACTGAGGACTAGAAGGTGAATGGTGGTGTCTGCAGTGGGGGACCAACACTTACAAGATTGCAGATGTATGTTTATTTTATTGATTAAACAAATTTAAATGACCCAACACAAATGTTAAGTGACTCTGGTGGCTTAAAAAATTAAAAATCCAAAAAATAAAAACCATAATATACCCACCCCTTATGCAGCAGCAACATAACCAGACCAACTACTTGACTGGCTCCATCTCCACTAAGGTCATCCAGTTTTCTGATAAAAACATGGCTTCAGGACTCTTTGAAAAAGCAGCAAGGTGGGGCCAATCAAACCTCTGGGGAAATTATGTTCCATAGGGAAGGGATCACCATTACCACAGAGAAGACCCTTTTTTGAGGTCCCACCAGACATACAGTATATCCCTAATAGATGGGACTCGCAACATACTCTGCCTTCCCCTTCTGGTGACCCGGGTAGATGTACACATAGTCCTTGACTTATGACCAGTCACTTAGCAACTGTTCAAAATTACAATCTACCTGAAGAAGGGGACTTGCAACTTGGATCTGAAGTTCATTCCCCCACCACTATGGTCACCACATAACTGCACTCCAGGCAATCAGCAACAGAACTGCATTTACAGCCATTTGCAGCAGCATCAAAACATGACCATGTTTTACAACAGTTTTGCCAAAAAGCAGCACTTTTGTTTTTCAGCAAAACCACACCATAGAGAATGATGAGTTTGCTTAATGATCGTAGCATCCACTTTATGACCATGGCATTCATTTTACAATTGCCACATTCACTTAATGTGTGACATAAAAAGTTGTAAAATGCGGTTGATTGCATGATTGAACTATTTTACAACCATTACAATTTACAACAATAGTGGGCAGGCTTCATTATGGTCATCACTTGAGGACTACCTGTAATGGGGGAGAGGCAGTCCTTCAAATAGGCTGGTCTCAAGGCTTTGCTATGCAGGCCCTGCCCCTCTTAAACATCCATGCAACACATGCACAGTTGGAGTGGGGCTTGCATCATCCATCATCTTGCCAATGTTGACTCCACCCCTGGAAACTTTGCAGGGGATGAATAAAACCCTAATGAAAGGTTCCAGAATACAACAGAAGATGATGAGCAACAGTGCATAAAAGAATTGCCATACAAGTATCACACAGAGAAGCCTCCAAGTATCTCGCAGAAGAACAGCTCATGAGACGGAGAGAGAGGAGATGGTGAAGGTAAGCCAGCAACAGACCCCTGTTCATAGAAGCTCATCAAAGAAATGGAAATATTTGAACCATCACAAACTCGCTCTTTTCCATTCTATTTCATCCTCTCCCTACTAAACTTCCAGGAGTAGCTTGGTGCCCAGTTCTTCCTTGCCTTTGCCAGACAGCAATTGACAATCTGCAAGATGAGATTACACCCTGCTGCATTTCAAAGGAAGAATGGCGTCCTTCCAATGTCTCTCATCCCAAGAAATACTCCTTCCTCTGTTGCTTTTGTTCGCTTCCCTTTATTTTTTAATGATGCCACTAGGTATGACGAACAGTTTCTGGAATTATTTATTTCAGAGAATTCTCATTGCAAGAAATTTACATTTACCCTGATGACCTGCTGAAGACTTGCCAAAATCCATTTCTTTCTACACTTAGCAAGTTGTATCTCTTTACCTTTTCTTTAACTGAACTAGCCTGCAGCTTGCTTTCTGTAAGGCAGCTTCTTACCATAAAGTCAAGAGGAGAAAAGAGAAACACAAAGGTCCACTGCAGTCAGTGAGACTTAACTCCCAAATATATGCATAGGATTGCACCAGAGAAGCATAGCAATTAGGAGAAAAGCAAACTACACAATACAACATAACGATCCATTATGCTACATCATGATTTCTTTAATTGTGCTTTGATAAACAATTCACATTTAGCTGGGTTCTCATATGACATTAAACTATAGTTTGCAAACCAAAACTGTTGGCTTCATGCAACATGCTCAGCAAAACCCAACCCAACCCAAACCAACTGCAATTTGATTTGATGTGATGTGGGAATCCAACCATTTTGTCAACTTTTCCCAGTGAACTAGCTTAACTGCATCTACATCTGGGTGGTGACAGCTATCACTGATAAGTCTGATGAAAGTAGCATTGCATCATTGTGATGCAAGCCCCACCCCCTTTTCCACATGTTTCCTGACATCACACACCCATCTCAAAGGGTAGAGAATGTGAGTTAACATTCTGACTGAAGCAGCAGACTTGGGAACACTGAGACTTAATTCAGCATCTGTTATTTTTAAATAAAGCAGCATGAAATAGACTGCCAGGAAACAATTCTGTACCTACCTCATTAGAAAATCCAACTGAACAAAATAAGCATGTTTATAAAATAGTACCTCAGCACACCATGCCTCATATTTGTATCATTACTAAATGTCTTGACTTAGCTAGGACTGGCCCAATTTTCAAGCCACAGTTCTGCTATACAATTAGAATGCCTGATAAATCCTGAGAGTTGGATGCTTTTCCTGCTCCAATGTAGGTTCACATGAACAGGTGAGACAATCAACTTTGCAACGGGTAGTTCTCTTCTAGTGCATCATCCTTTTGCATCATATATCCAAAATATGCAAGTTTCTCCCAGGCAATCAGTCTGCTTAGTCCAAGCCTGCTTCTTTTTGCAATCCACAGTATTCTGAGAAACCACTTTTAAATACATAATTCAAATGTGTTTGTCCTCTCTCTAATTCTACCTTAAATCCTGCTTTCACAGTCACCTCGGGGGGGGGGAGATTTTAATGTTTGGATCTTTGAGATCAAACAAATATATTTTATGATCTTGTTTGAGTTACTACAGTACTTGCTTTCCTCCATAGGATTAATCTCCTCTTCTCCAGCACACAGGTATTCTTCATCGTATGACTGGTAGTTTAGCAATCATTTAAAGTTACAATGGACCTTCTTGGGGGTACTTACAATCTGACTCCAAAGTTACAATGGATGTGGTCATGTCACCCCACTTTGGGTGCTCAACAGCCAGCCCTCATTTATGGCCATTTACAATGTCCACGTGACTGCATTTTGTGACTTTTTGCTGATAACCGGCATTAACTTCTCAGTGGTCAACTGGGTTAACAAAGACTGTGTTAGATGTTGTTGGGGTTCCTGGACATCGGGTGAAAAATGGGCTACAGGACTCCACTGGAGTGGAATGGCTGGACCAAAGCTGAAAGGATGCTCAGCTGCAGATGTGACTGGAGATGAAAGGGAAGTCCAGTGCTGTAAAGAACAACATTGCATAGGAACCTGGAAAGTAAGATCTATAAATCAAGATAAGCTGGATGTGGTCAAATATGAGATGGCAAGATTGAACACTGACATTTTGGGAATCAGTGAACTAAAATGGACAGGAATGGGTGAATTTAATTCAGATGACCACTACATCTACTACTGTGGACA
>JANHZU010000315.1:421424-436712 GCA_032468055.1 Acrochordus granulatus
TGGCTCCTCTGATGAGACCTGTCCAGTATGGTTGGACCTCTGGCAGAGCTCTCATCTTCTTCAGAGCACACAAGCCCACCAACCACAGCAAAGTGGTGCCTCACTGGGGGGATGGACAGCTGTATAAATTATTAAATAAACAAAGAATTGTATGAATCCAGCTACAGTGGTTGTGGTTTGGTCAGTAAACAAGTTAAAAAACTGTTTCTGGCAGCAATATAAAATCAATTATTACCTGCAAGTGGTTGCCTAATTTCCACCAAACTATGTTAGGTGTTTCAAGACACATTTTTTTTCCTTTTGCACTTCTAGATTTGAGACGTGCTGGCCTGCTCTGATGAAAGATGCCCATGGTGTCGTCATTATTTTTAATCCAGATTTGCCAAGCCATGTGAAAGAAATTGAGATGTGGTACTCCTGTTTTGTCCAACAGCAGCAGTTGCTTGAGAATCAGTGCTTGCTGATTGCACATCACAAGCCAGGCACTGCAGGAGATGTGGAGAATCTCACTTTGCGTAAGGCCATAACATTTATTCCCCAATTCTTGTTTAATCTTTGTCCAATTACAGACGTGATTCACTGTTTTCTCTCTTCAACTTCAAAGCTTCACCATTGAACAGACTATCCTTAATACACTCTAGCCTTGAAGAAGATCCTGAAGATGTTCGGATGGAATTTGTAAAATTCCTGAAGAACATTACCAATTTGATCAGTGAGAACCGGGACAAAGAGGAGATGCTGATTATCAATTAGTGGTATGATAAATGTTGGAGAAATAAATGGTTGTAATATGAAGAACTAAAGTCTCAGGGTTCTTTTAATGTTTACAAACTGTGGGGAAAACCAGGACTGAACCATGTGTGAAGAGGGGGATCAGCCTAGAGGGGCAATGAAGGAGGGGCAACCTCCGGAAGGATCATTAGATTATAGGCCAAGGTCAGAAGTTTAGGCAGGCAGGAGAGATTCTTGTAAACTTCGGATAGCCATTAAAGTAGTAGAATAGAATTTACTTTCATTTGGCTCATTGTGTTCAAATCCAACACACATTCATTTTTTTCCAAATATGAGAATAAATGTATTGGCTTCAAATCGTGTAATAAGGGAATCAACATTCACTATGCTGTACTTTAGGAGAAATACATAGGTATGGATCCCTTCTGTTCCTGAACTCACTTGATTGTTAAGAGCAGATAGTCCTCAATTTATGACCACAATTGGGAATACAAGTTCCATTGCTCAGCAAGGCAATTGTTAAATGAGTCATGCCTGATTTTACAAGATTTTTGTGACAGCAAAATCAAGTGGTTATTAAGCAAATCTGGCTTCTCTCACTGACTCTACTTGTTGGAAGCCGACTGGGAAAGTCACAGATGGTGATCACATGATCCTGGGATGTTGCAACCATCGTAAATACATTCCAGTTGCCTGAATTTTGATCATGGGACTGTGGGGATGCTGTGACAATCATAAGTGCAAGAACCAGTTATAAGTAATTTTTTTCAATGCCATTATAATTTTGAATGGTCACCAAACAAATAGTTGTAATAGAGGACTACCTATAAAGTCCTTTCTTAGCCAGTGCTGAATGCTAATTGAAGGCCTGGTTCATAGTCAGCCTAAAGCTACATGTGGTTTAGTGTATTATGTGAATTCTAGCCATTATGATTTAGAATCTTGGTTTATAGTAACATGTTATACAAACTGAGTTAATTATAATTTATTTAAACCATAGTTATAAATATGCGGTGGCTTAGTTTATTATATAAATATGGCCAGAACAAATCTTATTATGATTTATTTCATTTTGCCAGGACTGACAATCTTTTCAAGGGCCAGCCACTAAAAAATAAATGCAATTTTTTTGAAATTGTAGGAATCATACAAGATTGCCAAATAGTTTCAGAAATAGTTTTGTTTATTTGAGGATTGTGCAATTAAACAATGTGATAGTTTCAGTGTATTGTAAGATTTGGGCCACTTTTTTAATTAAAAATACGGGAATCTATAAATTCTATCTAGGACAACCATGTTACTAATCCCTGACTTAATGTAATGTGTGAAATCAACCTAAAAATCAGCAACTGTTCACTTATGCAGTTTATGCTACTGAGAATGAAATAGCTAGAGATCTGTCTTTCCATGCAGTATGTAAAGTTCTTCCTCTCTCTTTCTCTTCACACTATGCACTTACAGTTAGTCCTCAACTTACAACTACAATTGGGACTGGAATCTTGGTCACTCAGCAAAGTGATAGTTAGGCAAGACATCCATTCTTTGCTCAATGATCACATTTCCCCATTGTGGTCATTAAGCAATCTCCTGGTTGTTAAGCAGACAGAGTGAAAGAGCTGAAATCCTCCCAAGAAGCAGCCCTTTCACTCTCAAATGTTTCTACAGCCCCACAAAGGATGTTTATTTCCCATATCTTAAAATACAACAAATGATCTTTTCTTCCTATATCCCATCTTTTATCGATAAACAAATCCCTTAAGCAGTGTCATTTCAGTCCTGCTGTCAGTAAAAGTCCATTAAGGATTAATCAGAGAAAACAACATAATCTATTTTAACCTTGATCACATTAATCAACTTTATATATTCCTATTATTTCTAACAATCTTAGTCTTTAGTACATTAAAATAATGTCCTAGAATATGATTTCTTTTCATTTTTTTCTTTGTCCATTCTCATGAGATCTTTGAAACTTTAAGAAGTTTCTTTTATAAATCTAATACAGGAAAATTATTCTGGTGAATGTCTTGGTTTATTGTTTGTATATACCTTTTACTAATTAAAATTGTCAGCCAGTTTCTTTTGTACGTCCAGTGTAACTTATTTTTCCATGTCATTCAGGTAGCCCATCACTCGTAAATCCACTTTCAAATTAGTCTCAATCTTGTAAGATAAATCTTGTTCCGCTTCCATAACATCTTTTAGACACAGACCACATGGAGGCAAATGTCTATTAAAATTAATTTCTGAGTCTAGTGTTCCAAAATATCCTTCAGTATATCCAATGTTATATTTTGCTTCATTCTGTAATAGTAAATTGAGTTTATGTGTTATTCTCCTTTAACTATTAATCTTTTGCACCAGATCTGTTGGCATTTATTGTTCCACTAAACTATGATGCATTTCATAAAAGGATCAGTCTCTAATCAGCCAAATCAGTTGTGTGCTGGAACTGCTTACTTAAAATTGACAGTCAACTTTAGTTGGGGATCATCCTCCTGTTATTCTTCATCCTTTCTTGATGAAGTAGTTGGCTCTTAAAGATCTTCACTTGGCTGTGAGAATGAGGATCAGAGAGTTGATTAACATTGTTTGCTTGCATGCGTTTGAATCCCATTTATTTTATGAATAAATAAATAAATAAACTTGAGCAAAAGCATCAGTGTGTTTGACATTATGAGCAAGAGCAGCAAAACTGGTGAAATCATTAACTATCCAAGGGCAAAGTTTCTTCCAAGCAGCATTGTGTGCTTTGTTTTATTTAATCCAAGGCTTCCTTAATGATAAGCAGTGCATGAGCAATAGTGTATCCTTTTCATTTATCTCAACCAAGGTCTTGAAATTAGTAAGTGAACATAGCCCTGATTTGGTTTTCTCCTGAATGGCCACTCTGTATATGGCAAATCTGGAAGGGTTTTGTAGTTTATAGAGGAATTCTGGCAGATGAAACTGCAGAACATCCAAAGTACCTCAAGAGAAAGACAAAGAATCTGAGGCGTGTAAGCCTATAAAAGGCTATCATGCTGACAGAAGCAAACTGAAATTATCCTGTAGTCATGTTTAGTTGACCTGGACCTTGTTATAGAGGGAACATCTCAAGGCTGCTACAAGGATTCTAATAGACATCAGATGTATAAAATCACTTGGGTGTTCTCTTGAGTTATGATTGCAGAAATAAATGCTATTATTCAGATCAGATTTGGCAACTAAGATACAAAGCCATGTGTGGTCGCTTTCAATTTTTTTCTACACTTTTATAGATAATGAAACTTTTACACAAATTAGAGTCAAGTAAATAAAAGCTTGTCTTGTTATAATTTTAAAAAATATTTTTTAAACTATGCATTGTCATTTTTCTCTCTAAACTTTGAGAAGGAATTAAGAAATGTGCTAGCTTTAATGAGAAGTAACTCATATGCTGTCTATAAATGTTGACTCCCAAGGAGAAGTGTTGGAACACATTCTCTTGATTTTGCTTGCTCTACTTGTGGGAACTGAGATGCAGCATTATTCAGTTGGGCAATATTTGTTTGATTTTCTGAAAGGTGTATGGAACATACATTTCTTCTCTTTAAAAGAGAAAGCTTTGGCAATAAAACCAAACATTCCAATACCATTGTGCTGTTTAAAATTTCACAAAATGCAATATCAGTTTTGCACCCATTCCAGCCATACAATCTCCCTTTTTCTCAGCATTTACTCTTTCTGCTCCTCTTCTTCTTCCTCCTCCTCCTCCTCCTATCAGAAACAACCAACTAAACATTATTTCAATGTGAAAAATAATATAAATACAATGATACAGTGTGGCTGAGTTTATAGACTAAGCTAAATTATCAAGCAGCTTGTTAAGTTTGGCTTATGTGTTCTTTGAGCCAGCTAATATGATTTTTCAAATATCTTTTGTAATCAAGTCAACTGTACTTTATGGATCAAGTCAACTCTACTTTATTGACCAAACTCAAAACAAGCCGTGGGTAGCATAATATTTGAACACAACCAATGGTTTATTTACACAATACATTAAACCAGTTCATCTGGAGATGTACTGCTGTCTTTTTAATTTGCAGATAGTAAAATTAAAACTTGCAACAAGTTGTTTTATGAGACTTCAAGATATGCTGTAGATCGGCATGTGAACCCATTTGAAATTCTTCACAAGTACAGTTTTTGTTCTGCAGTTTGAAGATTTTTTTTTATTAAACTGCCTATGAGAATATCTATTAATTATTTGTTATTATGGGAATGTGGGCTTTCTCTTTGTACTGTTTACATACAGCACACAGTAATGTTTTGATTTCAGGCGTATTCTTACTTCAAGGGGGCAAATTTTGAAAAACTTCTTGCCAAACTGCAATGGGTAGATTCTTTTCAAAGTGGGCAGTTGTTACATTTGTTTATGTATGTCTGTACAATATTGGAGAAGGACTTTTCCATTTCCATTCACTGCAATTTCAGAAATAATCACTAGCTGGAAAAAAGACAGGTCCAGTGAAGTAAATCACAGAGATAAAGGACAGTACTTTATCTATGTACTATTGAACCCAGCTTTCTTTTGAGTTTATTTCTCATGATATACAAACAGATTTGCTATCATGGGAATTTCACTACATATGCTTCTCTAACCAAAACTAAAATTTAAGTACCATTGATTTTCCATAATTTCTATCAATATTTTGCAGGAAGAAACAAAATTTCAGGTTTGTGAAATATCAGAGTTTTTAGCAAACACTTCTTTAAGAGGAATGAAAGAGTGCTTTCACAATCCTAATGTAGGTAGCTTATGAGATCATGAGTTTTGAATCTATTGCAACTTATAGTCAATGCAAGGAACATTAACTACCAATACTTTTGGGGAGGTATTTCATCTGCCTTCCATCTATTCAGAACCATGTACCCACATGGAACCTTTTAGACGAGGAAAGAAATTACATCTTCTCTATTTTTTTGTGAAGATTTTCAATCACATAAAATATTTGGGAGATGGGATAGGTTATGATAATTTATAATTGCAAGCAAACTATTGTTTCAGGATGAAAATCAAATTTATGGAACTGTTGCTGGAATGATCCTTGGCAATTTAAAAGATATACACCAGTCTTTCATGAGCATTCTTACCCAGGTTTTCACAACAAAATGGTATTAATAAGAAAGATACTAATAAATCTGTTTTTGTTAGCAATGTAAATGCATCATTTTTATTTTGGATTTCTTTAGGACCCTGCTAAAAAGGAGCTAATACGGTTTTTGGGCATTTACGGGATACAGTTCCAAAGTTGTAAATGACACACTTGATTTATTCAAATGTTTGTTGAAAAAGTGCATGGAACAATTCCTGGGGATTCTGGAACTATTTTCATAACCCAAAACTATGCCCAAGTTCACATTTTAGAAAACAGGCTTGCCAGATATCAGAGATTCCAAAGCTCTCATATATCATCCCTATGACTGAATTGGCAATGGAAAAAAAATCCCAATGAAATGCAGTTGTATTCCTTGTAGAAATGCAGATAAACTGAACTATAAGCTAGCCAACTACATTTATCTTGCACATTGAGAGAACCTAGCTTATGTCTTTACAAGATGATAGTTCAGTGTGTTATGGGAACCACACAAAATTAGTTAGGCTCAAATTCTAGCTCATACCCAAGTCCAGTCATATTCACTCTTGAAGCTGTTCTTCAAACACATTTCTCTATGTCTTAGGTATATAAAGTCTTTCAATACAGATCTTGGGGTGTAGGCAGTCCTCAAAAGATCTTGGATAACATCCATAAAACCATTTCAGGCATTGCCATCTAAATCACAATTTTAATATGCTAGGAAGAAGAAATAATTAAATATATATGGAGCAGATATTTATCGAATTAAAATAAAAATTACACTAAATCATATATTTTTCCTCTTAGCACAACAAGAAGAAAGGGATTCCCTGCTGCTGTCTAACAGAACCCTTGGGATTACTCTTCAGAAGCACAAATGTTCCATACCAAACTTGCAGAGTAAAAAACTGTTATAAACAATGCAATGGATCTGTGATTATGTGTGCAAGCTAACTACTCATAATCTATTTGCTTCTAAAAGAGAACAATAGCATTTCTGTGCTGATAATGCAGTTCTATTTACTGTGACATTTGCAAACAAAAAAAACATGTGGTGCTCTTCAAATACCTATATTTTCCAATTTATAATTAAACTTATATTTAAGAAGAGGACGTTCCACCTTACCAAATCCCTACCACCCTTTCTTCACATTTTTCTTTCCATTGCATCCTGGTGATGGGAGACATGCTTAACCATCAAGACAAAATAATTGATTAGCTAGGATGCCAACATTTCAGGGTGCCTCCCTTAGCTATACAACCACAGCGTCACATGCACCTTTAAGTAAGCATTTGTGCAATGCAATTTCATGTGAGGTGTGTTCAGAAAATTATTGCCTCTGTTGTTGCTGAACTCCGATACATACTTGACTGAAGTAAGTTAAATGCACATAACTAAGAATTGCTTCTAAATCAACATAACATTGAATCAGTTTATACAGGATTTATATAGAATTGAACTATGCGTGTGTAATAAGGAGGGAAAGTGAAATATCTCCTTTTGATTTGTGTTGATATTTTCAAGTGACAGTTTTTGTAGATTGCATTAAATTGGGGGACGCAGCTTAAGGCCAAAGGCAGCATCCTGGAGTATTTTGTAACCCTGGGGCCTCAACTGCACCTCTAAAATTTGGTGACAAGTTATCAAGGCCAGCCTGATTTTTCATGGTTTCAGAAGAACAACAAATATAAGGGGTAAATTAGACCAGTAGTTCTCAATCTATCACATTTTACGTCTTACCAGTCTCTTGGTCAAAAGAAATTGAGTTTCACCAGAACATAAAAATAATCTATGTAAGACAGGAATATGTTTACAGATATTCTATCATTGTATTTATTATTCTGGGAGGTTTTAAATCATAGAAACACAGAATTGTAGATTTGGAATGAATCAGAATCTAGTCCAGCCTCTGCAGTGTGCAGGAATGTCAGTCAGATGGACCTTCCTCAGGGGTGGATGTCCAAATCTGCAGGGGCAGAGAACCCACAACATCCATACTGTAGGTAGACTGTTCCACTGTGGTACAGAGTTTAATTAACACTTGGACAACATATCTGGATCCCACATTTTCGTTTATTCATTGTGTTTCTACTCCAATCATGATTTCTGCCTGCCATCAGTGATAAGCACACCACTGATTGAGAACAATTGCCTTCATTTTATTTCCCTTAGTTAACCCAAGGACCCCAATGCAATTTAAAAACTGACCAGACCCGCGGTCTCCGATTCTCGCAACATCACCAGGAAAGATTGTTTCCAAAAAAAGCAATCCGGCCCCAGCTATCAAAAGTTTGCCCCTTCCTGCGCTCATCCATCAACCTAGCGTGTGAACTCAGCCAATGCAAACTTTTACTCCAGAACACATCACCGCAACGAGAGACTGTATCTTCATCTCAGCATTTTAGTTCAGTTTCCCCAATCTAGCGGCCTTCGGGTACATTTAAATGCCGTTTCCGTCACCCTGACGGCGGGGAGCTGCGTAGCTTCTACTCCTCGCTAGAGCCGCGTTCCCGCAGCTCGCTGCCCCTCACGCCGCCTTCGACGCCGCTCGGCGCATGCGTAGGCGCTCGCGCTCCCCCTTCCCGCCGCTGCCGCCGATTCCCCGCCCCCTTCGCCTGTCAAGATGCGTTCGGCTTCGTAGCCTGACGTAGCGGACCCGGCCTCGGCGTGACGGGGACGAGCTGGCTCGGTCATGGCCCAGCCCGGGGAGACCCCGGCTTCGGAGTCGACCGAGGGTGAGGAAGGGAAGGCCGGGTGGGGGCGCCGGCCCCGGCTCCAGGCGCGGCCTGCAAATCCCGCCTCGACCTGGGTGCAAAGGGGGGCGTGGGAAGCGGAGAGGAATGCAGGCCGCAGAGGGAAGGAGGGAGGGTGCGCTTTGAAGAAGCGGAGCCCCACTTTACCCGCCCCTCACTTCCCGCAGGGGCTTCTTACCGTCCCCGTTCTCATCCTGATTTAATCCCTCCGTTTCTACTATTTTAATCGTCGCTCTCCACACCCGCATCCTAGGAGCCCTCCTTCGCCATTTCCCTCCTTTCCTGACTCCGCTTCCTTCCTACAAGCTCCTCATCTTCCTGGCCCCCCCGTCATCTTCCTGGCTCATCTTCTTTGCCCAGCGTCACCCCCTCCTTAGACACCCTCACCTTTCACAGCGACTTCTGGCTTCAGCCACTTCTGGCGATCTCTTGCCTCGGTCTTTCCCGTCATAGGCTCCCCCCCTCAAATGACTGTTTCCTTCCATCTCCCAAACAGCTTGACCCTTCTCCTTTCTTCCCAGGACCGCTCCCACACTTGAGTTTTCTGCCCTTCCTATCATTGTGATGAGTTTTACTCAAAACTATTTTATCTCTTGCTCATACTGTCCCCCACTAACCCTCTGTACTTCAGCTTTCCCCAGCTTGGAGCTGTACTGAATACTTTGGTAGCTAGAATGTTGTGTAAATTCAGCCGCAATGTGTTCCTTTTCTTTCTTGTTGTCTTCATTGCAAAGCAATGTTTGTCCCAGTTGTTGTTGCCTTTCCTGCTTAGAGCTTCCTCCTTCCCTCTCATTCTCATAACCCCTCAACATTTGTTTTTCTAAATTTAGTGGTCCCTTTTCCCCCCTCTCACCTCCTTTCATGACAGTAGTACCCTTTATTTTAAATGTCACCAAAACAGTTTTCATGTTTCTGTTCTCTCTCCTCCAAAACAACCACTTCCTGCATCTTTTAGGTGTTAAATAGTAATATTTAATAAGATACCAGCTTTTGTTAGACTGAGACTACTTTATCAGAAGCATGGATTAATTTGGTCAACAGGTTTATACAGGTTATCTAGATGAAATGAAGCCAGATTGTATGTTTAATTATTTTAGGAAGGAAGGAAGGAAGGAGAGGGTTAGCACATTAGTCTAAGATTGGAGAGACTGAAATTCAAGTTTTCCCTCAGCCATGGAAGCTCATTGCACTACTATAAACTTGTCACCGCTTCAGTCCGATGTATCTTACAAGATTGTGATTGTGGAAACAAATGGAAGGAGGATATAATGTAAGCTGCCTGGACATCCTGGTGGAAAGGCAGCTTTATATCTAACAAAAAAAAAATCATTAATTTGCTAAAGCTGATGCAGAAATGTGCCTCATATCTGTGGAACGGTTACTCCTTGAACTTTTCTCCTTCCGCTGTATAGGCAAACTTGGTTCTCTTTTTCATCAGCGTTTTTCCACTACAGTTATGCACTTGGTTTTTTATAAAGAACTTATGGCTTACTTGAAAAATGTTAGTACTAATGAAGGTACAGTATATTATGGGTGATTTTTTCTAGAAACATAAATAGGGCAAATGTGCAAAAATTACATGTAAGAAGGAGGGGAGCCAGCCAAAGTACATGTATATGCATACCTACCTTTGCTAGTTTTGTAAAATAGTGTGATGGTTATATAGAAATCTACTATTCTAGTTGAATGGGATTTATTTATTTGTGAAATATTCAGAATTGCAAATTTCGATAACAGATTTTATTGGCCACAAGATAGTTATAGAAAAGTTGTTTTAATGTTACATAATCTTGCAAAGTAGCTCGTAGCAATGAATCAGTAAAATAAAACTAAAAAGTAAATTGTAAAACCATCAATTAGATTAAATATTGATTTCTTGGAATTCAGTAAATCTTCTGAAAATTAGGGCTAAGTTAGATAGAATTCTAAAAGTCATTGGCTAGGGTTTTTGCATTTGTGGGTCAAGAGAAGGGTGGAGAAGACATCTGCAGGCCCTTCTCACCCTTGACATAAAGTTGTTTGAACTTCTTCCCTCTGGACAGCATATAGGGTATTGCATACCAAAACAACCAGACACAGGGATAGTTTTTCCCCCTATGCCATCATTCAGTTGAACACATGATTCATGCTATATGATAGAACACAAAGTGCAAAGAATTCTAAATTAATCCAGAAGTACTGTCTAATGTGTATCCATACTTATCAATAGATTGTAGTTCTAATTCTACACTTTACTATATTCTTTTTCTACTGGCTGTATACTTTGAATGCACACTTTACTGTTGAATACATAAATTCATTTATTTGTTTATGTCATTTTATCTACTGTTGTCTTGCAAGTATACTGAGAGCTACTGTACCAGAATCAAATTCCTTATGTATCTAACCATGCTTGGCCAATAAAGTATCTGAATCTGAGTCATTCTTGACTCCTAGTGACTATATGCAGTTTTCTTGGCAACATTTTTAAAAGTGGTTGCCATTGCCTTCTGTAGATTAAGTGAGAGTGTGACTGAACCAAAATCATCCAGTTGGCTATTGTCTAAGGCGGGACTAGAATTCACGGCCTCCCAATTTCTATTCTGGTGCTTTTAAAAACAAACTGGTTCTCATCTACATTCATATACTGCACTAAAGTATGATACAGTTTGTGACATTTTATATCATCTTTATTTAATCTTATATTAATAATGATTAAACAAATTATGGCTTATCAGTATATTGATCAAAATCAAGAAACAGAACTTTATTTTTCTGCAGCTGTAATGGAATATTGAATAGGATTTTATCTCCTGGGTTTGAGATTTGGGACACAGGGAATTATGGAATGTGTGTTAAAGCAGTTTTCAGATGCTTTAGATTAAAGCCATTCTGAGCTTTAAATATTATTATAAACCCTTTAAAATGTCTATGTAGCAGACGTGCATGTCCTTGATTTTTTACAAGTAGTTGTATGACATTATTTCTCCATTCTAGAGTTGAATCCATATACTGCATATTGGAAAGCTTCTAACATTTTTATAGTCGTCAGAGCATTTCCATGATTGAGTGCATAACTTTAATTCTATTGAGTAGTTACCATAGTATGATATGTAGCAATGGCTAGGTCTCTCTTCTCCCAGAGATGTACAGGTGACAAACATTACAAAGTTAGAGATAGTCATTGCAGTGCAACTACCTGAAAATAAATTACAATATGGAAGTGTGGGTTTTGTGACGATTAAAAATTTTCAGGTGTATAAAGAAATGCTCAACATCAAGAGATGAAGTCATTTCAGCCAGGAGTGAACCAGATTCTACTTTTGTTACATGGAGGAAAAGGAGTACAAAAATTGTTCTCTGAAAATCCAAAAATTAGTACCAAGTAAAGAAATATATAAAACTGCAGGAAGTATCAGAAAAACAGCTGCTTTCTCTTACACGTATTTTTATTTCTGTGTTGAACATTAAGGAGAGTTTATCATTTGGCAACTTGTTTGGTTTCTTTAGTGAGTACAGAAGAAGGGAAGGCCTGTTTTGTACTAAAGCTGTAAAGTGAATTTCATTTTGATTTGATCTGTTGGGAAACCCAGCTTTTTTTATATGGAAAAAATATTGGGTTATTTGGGTTATGATATACATGCCTTTCCAGTTCTGTTTATTCAAGAAATTATGGTTATAATGATGTACAAGTACAACTGTTAATGATGGATCTGAAAAATGAAAAGTATAATCCTGTGGTTACTTGATTCCATCCTAAGTCTTAAGTAAATTCATTAGTTCTACTTTGCAATACTATCAGTTTTTAAATTACTGTTACATTAATCATTTCTGGTTTTTCATCTGAAATACAGAATATTTGTATGGTGATCATCTGTTTCCATTAGGAATAATGTTGTGTTAGTGGTAGAGCAGATAGATTAAAATTTGAGGTTTTATTTGTGTAATTCAAACTTTGAAAACTTATTGGAGATTGCATATTTATGGCAGGAACAGTTATCTGAAATGGTGCAGAAGTTTGTTTGGAAATAGTTATTAATTTTGCAAAAAATAATTACAGGGATGAAAGAGTTTCTGTCCATAGTAAAATGATCTAATGATTTGCTTTAAGATCAAATGAGATATTTAAGTTTGGGTACTAATGATGGTAACTTCTGAGGGTTTTTTTAGATTGATAATGTTTATATTATATGTTCTGGGGAAGCATTAATAACTTGTGGTTGATTATTAACTTATATTATGAGATAAGATACCTTTTGTATGCTTAGTAGTCTTCAGAGGATTTCTTTGTTTCTTTTTAGAGGAGGATATGAAATGAAAGAGCCAGTTTGGTGTAGTGAATAAGGTATTAGGCTGGGAACCAGGAAACCGTAAGTTCTAATCTTGCTCATTTAGGTACAAAGCCAGCGAGGTGATTTTGAGCCAGTCACTCTCTTTCTCAACCCTAGGAAGTAGGCAATGGCAAACTATTTCCAAAAATGTTGTTGAAAAAACTGAACGGACTTGTCCAGGCAATTGCCAAGATTCAAGACTGAATCAAAAGTACTCCCCTCCCTCCCCAAAAAAAGAGAGAGATGAGCAAATATTTTATGGAGCAGGAAAATGGCCGGGAGTCTCAAACTGCTTTATGCCAGTGGGCATATCTGAAATGTTGAAGATGTGTCATACAGTATGCAGTCTCACAAAATGACTGTCATAAAGGTCATGACCAATTACAAAAAACATTACTAGATTGCAGCTGGATTGGTTTATTCCCTGCCACTACCTTTAGCCCCTATCCTTTCAATTCACCTTTATAGCAAAATTGCAAACAATTTTTGCAAACTTTCTTAAAAAAGCAACTGGACTTTTATTATGAGAAGTTACAGGGAAATGTTTCAACTCCTGTCCAGGAGTCTTTCTCAATCCCATATGAAAAATGGTAAGAAATAATGAAACAAATTTTTTGAATGAAAAAAATACCTTTATCTTTTTTCTAGGTAGGTAGACATTTCTACACAAGGGTATAACTTAATATTTTTTTTTCTAAGTAAAAGGCATTCTTGTGGATAAAAATTATTTTGGAGGCTACTTTGTCATTTAATTATTTAAAATGAAAGTAAATCAGGTAGACATGAACCATAGTTTTTCAAGTAAATCGGCACAGTACGTGCAAATTTGGCAGTATCTTTCTGAAACTCCAGACAGTGGTTGTCTGAAAAGGACTGCATTGTACTTGAAATATAATTCCAAGAGAAACAGTGAAATGATGAGAAAAAAAATTCCTGAATTGCAGCAGGTTCCAAATTCATAACTGAAAGTCACTGTTGTATTATATTGGAATGAGGTACTGTATTTAAAAATCAATTATTGCTTCAAAATAAAGATAGTTGTAAAAAAATGATAACACTGTCACTGCTTCTGATGGTAAAAAAACTTGAAAAGGTTTTTTTAATTGTATTGAAATTTGTTGTTTAAAGTGAAAAGTCACAGAATGCTTGTTGCTTTAAGGCTTACTATTGTAGAAGAGCCTTAACTATGATCTTCAGCCATATTTTTATTGTAAGTCATATTTTCTTTCATTGCAGTCCATTGTATTGCCAAACCTGGATTAATGGTTGGCTTATTTTTAAGCAACCATTAATCCTTCAAGAAAACAATATATAGTAGCAGAGGCAGTTATAAAACAAAGCTGTGCCTGTAATAATATTCCTAATCTGCATGGGTGCCTCTTTTGAAAGAACTGGGGAAAAAGTAAGTTTTCCTTACCTTATGAAGTCCTGACCGCTGTTGCCTGGTTATTGTTTGTAAAAAGAAAAATGCTATATGATACAAAGGCTGTTTGCTGGGTAAATACTTTAATTACACTCAGCTGTTCATATATGTTGTGTGAACATAGAGAATCAAACTATGAAGATTAAAAAAAACACCAGAAAAAGGCAGAAAAGAAATCACAGAATCTCCTTTTAGTATAGTACAGTATTGTAGTTCTCAGCCATTCTCTACAGTTATTTGGTATTATCATCTGTCCTGTCTAAAGAATTTGTGATTCCTTTTAAATACAATTTGTTTTAGACAGAATTCATCTCTAGGTAATTTGACCCTGCAGAACTGATTCAAACATAATAACAGACTGTATTTTGCCATTATTTGAATAAGGCTTCCCTTTTAATATAGTATATTAACTATTTATAATTGTCCTTCAAAAATGATTTAAAGATCTAAATGTGGTTTACAGTTCTGATTTGGAAACAAGAAGAAACTTTTTTTCCAAAAGCAACTGGAAATTATGCTATGTTGAGAGACTGACAAAAAAAAAGGAGTGCTTGATGTCAAGCTTACTCACATTAACTAAGAAATTACATTGAAGTCTAAAATAGTTACCTCAATTGGGAGTTAAGAGAGGACCTGGTAGACAGTATATACACAGTGTATATATAATAACATTTTTTTCTTATGTAACATGAGGATACGCTTTTTTTCTCTTGTTTCCTATTTATCCTGCAGTTTCATGATGGCTGTATTTTATACTAGAAAGGATTGAAGAGCTCGTAATATTGATTATTCCTGCTGGTTCTTCAGTCTTACATGAACAACAGTATAAAGAAAGACTTTTATTTGAATATTCTGCCATTTCTGAAAAAACAAGTATGCTTTGTAGAACCATCTTATTATTCTGTTCCTGTTAGGTTGTTACTGAGAACTGCTTCCCCAATATTATATGTATTTATAGCAAATGTCATGTTTT
>JANHZU010000315.1:456168-466727 GCA_032468055.1 Acrochordus granulatus
GAAAAATAATTATGGATGGCCATTAAAACTTTGCTGAAACAACAACACAGATGGTGGCCAAAGACTTTTGCACAGTATATATACTGTATATGTACATATACACATATATGTATATATGTACACACAGTATATATACATGTATGTACACACACAAGACATATGCATACATACACCCATGAAGTTTTAATGATCCAATATTTTTGTAGGAAATTTGGAGAAGAAATGTTGCTGGAACTCAACTTGTCACATGTTGATGAGGAGACATGGATGTTAATTTACTTCTTTACTAGTATGACAAAAACCAGTTGGTGCAGAGAAGGGGCAATTTCTTACTCAGAGGAACAAAACGTAGGACTGTCTGTCTGCTTTTTTCCAAAACAGCGGCCATGTGAGATCGTAAAAGAAGAGAGAATATGCAAAAAAACTCTTTGCTCAGTTTCACATCAAAACATTTCATTGACATCCCCAATTTTGTTGAGTGTTTAAGCAGTCAGTCAGGGAAGAGCCATCCATTGCATGGCTGGAAATCCAGAAGCACATAATGTTTATTACTAAAAAGCATGGTTTACATACATGTTACTATTATTGACCATAAGCTAGGGTAAAATTACCCGCTAATTGGCCTGTGAAGATCATGTTTAATGGAATGTATAAATCTAGCTTCTCTCTGCAAGCATAAGGGCCTTATTCATTAAATGTGCACATAGGCAGCTTTTATGCTGAAACAGGGGATTTTGATATAAAATTCAAGGCAAAATTATCCACCTTGAGATCTGCAAAATCAAAATATGACAATGCCCTAGCTCCTTTTACTCTAAGTGTCAATCATCTTGAAAGGTGGGTTTTTTTCATCAAATATTTGATGGAGTGAAAAAAAAGAGACAATTTTATTAGATATTCCTGAAACACTGAAGAGTAACTGCTTAAATTGCTTACTACACTCTGTGGTCTGTGTGTGTGTATGAAGCCAAGAATCTCACCCAAGTGAAGTTTAGTAGCATTTTGAAAAGCTGTACTGTCTGATTTCAGTGGAAACCAGCCATACATTGCCCAGTCATCCCACACCTCCTTATTGATGCTCAGGATCTGACACATCTTCTTCCTAATTTCACACAACATTCTTCCTCTTTCAGTTTCCACCATCTGATTTTGGGTACAGTCTTCATTCTCTTCCTTCTCCTCACTTCTAACATCATCTCGCAGACCACCATTCTGTGTTGTCTAACCACACACTTTCCTGCCACCACCTTAGTCTCTGATCTTGTTCATACTGCATCTCCTGCATAGGATGTAGTCCACCTGTGTACACCTTCCTCCACTTTTATATGTCACCCTGTGCTCATCCTTCTTCTTAAAATATGTGTTTGCCACTGCCATTTCCATTTTTTTTGCGAAATCCACCACCACCTGCCCTTCTGCATTTCTCTCCCTGATACCTCCCCATCACCTCCTCATCACTGGTGTTCCCTTCACCAACATGACCATTGAAAACTGCTCCAATCACTACTCTCTCTTTTGTGGGTATGCATTCCACCACTTCATCCAACTTATTTCAGAATTCTTCTTTCTCATCAATCTCATACCCACCTTGCAGTGCATATGCACTGATGGCATTTATTACTACCCCTTCAATTTCCAGTTTCACACTCATGATTCTATTGGTCACTCTTTTCACTTCTAATACATTCTTGCTAAACTCTTCCTTTAAGATTATTCCTTTGCCATTTCTCTTTCTATCCATGCCATGGTAGAACAGCTTGAACCCACCTCAAATGTTCCTTGCCTTACTGCCCTTCCACTTAGTCTCTTGGACACACAGTATATCTACCTTTCTCCGTTCCATCGTATCAGCCAGTTCTCTTCCTTTACCTGTCATGTGACAACTCTGGATTGATTGTTCTGTGATCCATTTGTTTGTTTTCTCTGCATGCGTGATTCTGAACTTGATTCGACATATCGACGCATCTGAAAATTTTTTCCAAGGCCTTTGATATTACATTACCAAATCTCTGGTGTATTTTGTTATCAATTTTTTTTATTGTTCATAGTTAATCCAAAAAGGCAGATGCTAACGATCATTCCAGTATTTTCCTTTTCAATTCTAAGGCTGTTTAGGGTGTTATACTTAATCTTCATTCCATTTTTTTCAGTGTGCTCTTTGGCATTCATTACTGGAGCTGGCAGATCATTTGATTTTTCAACTATGAGAGAAATATCACTCTATAGTGCAAATTATTAATATTTCTTCCTCCAATTTTGAAACCATGCTTATCTTTTCCAGTCTCGTCTCCCTCAATATATGTACAGGTAGTCCTTCAGTTATGATTGTAACAAAGTTATAAAGGTTGTAAAACATGTCAGTCACATGACTGTTCAATTTTACAATGTTTTTTGTAGCGGTTGTTAATCAAACAACTTATTAGTGCAGCTTTGCCAAAGACCAGAAGTGCCAGTTCAGCAAATCTGTCATAAAAGACAGTCATATGACCATGGGGCAAAGCAAACAGATGTAAATGTGGCCATATTGCCAAGCGCCCAAAGTGTGGTCATGTGACTGCAGGGAGGACAGTTATCAGAACTTCAGCTCTGGGTTGTAAGTCCCCTTTTTCAGATAAGTCATAACTTCAAATAGTCACTAAGTGATCTGTCAAAAGTCAAGGACTACCGTTATAGCAACAGATTTATTTATAAGACTTCTAGATGCAGCCATGCTGAAAAATAAAAATGAAGACAAATTCAAAGATGCTTTGTCTGGATCATACTTACCTGCCTTGAAAAAAAGAAGGCAGAAGGAAGTTCAAGTGAGAGATTGTATCTGCAGAGATAGAAGTTCGTTAGGAAATAGCCTTACCAATTTACCTTCTGGTAACAGCTTTGTCCTAATTAACCTGTCCATTTTGACAGTCATGTTGCAAAAGCACTTGTAACACAAAATTCCAAATGTACCAATCAATAAGAAAAATTATAAACTTCATATATAGCTTTGGATCATTTTCCTCAATCAATCAATAAACAAGTATTATGTTTTTGACTCATTTGTTTCATTAGATTCTTTTTTTCTAGTTTTAGGACTTGTGTGGAGAACAAACTGTTTCAGGACATATTTATAGAGAAATGTTGAAAATTCAAAATTATTCACACACACTTAAGTACCACTGTAAAGCTACAGTGTGGGTAATATACAGTACAAGACTGATGTTTCCAGAATAAAAACATTTCCTAGTATGCTGAGAAATACACCTGAGAAACATCTATGCTGACTGTTAATTTTTGCTTCTCTGAATGTTTTTCAGGTTAAAGAACTGAATCACTACTTGGAAGCTGAAAAATCCTGTAGGACAGATCTAGAAATGTATGTGGCTGTTCTGAACACTCAAAAGTCAGTTCTGCAAGAAGATGCAGAAAAATTACGGAAAGAACTTCATGAAGGTATGGATTTTTCTGTTAAAAATATGAAAATAGTAATTTTATGTAGATTTAGATCAGGCAACTACATGTTTGAGCTAAGTGTATGCCCAGAGTGCACTACCTAAATTCAGTGTAATGTCATCTCATATTGGAAAGATAATTTTTAGAACCCAGAATCCAAGGAAGGCTAACCAGAATCTAGTATTTGATTTAGAGTTAGTATGGGTATAAGGTTAAATTTTATTTTTTAAAAAAATATTTGGTATATATTAAGGGAACTATATGTTTTGTAATTTGTGGTGTTTTGCTTTTTTTGACTTTCCCTTCTCTCTGTTTAACATCTTCTGAACAAATGGTTTTCTGGAGAATAATTATTATGAAAAATATTAACTTAGTATTGATAAAGAAGCAATGTTGTTGAAATAGGGGTAAGATTATGTAAGAGCACAATAGCCCCTATTAAATAAATAAATAGCCCCCTGAGTAAATTCAGTTCTTCATGCCATTCTTGAGTACTGAGAACAAAGAGAATAAAAATTGAATACTGTTTCGTACTTAGAAATATCCTTCATAGGTTAATATCTGATTTGCTTATATTAAGGCAGGATCTTGTAAAATTATTAATATAAATGTTTATTTTATTATTTAGTTGAGTAATTCCATATAGTCTACTCTGTAAATTTGACGGGCTGAAGGGCATCTTCCCTATTTATAGTAGTTCCTATTTTATGCTCATATAGTTTAGGAGATGTTAATCATTACGCATCAGACAAATCTGACAAAAAACTAACAATGTTTGTTCCTTCTTATCTGTTCCTTCCATAAAAGCTCAGTACTTATTTAATTTTATGGGGAGTAGTTAATCCTTGATGATTAACTCAAATTGATGGAATAAGAATGTAATATTTTAAAGAGCTCCTAGTGGTTTGAATCAGAGGAGAAGAATCAGCTAGGAGCTCTTTAAAATATAATATTCTCATTACATCAATTAGAGTCAATCTGAGTAAATCATCAAGGATTAACTACTCCCCATAAAATTAATGGTGAAACAAAATACTTTAATTAAATTGTTGTGGTTGCCAGAGTTGCAACAACACAAGTAAAGAAAATAAACTACTTTTTCTTTTATGGATAGAAATAACGCTCATTCATGAGTACTTTTTCTTTGGCATTCAAAATTAGGGAAAATTATATTGGCTGAAAACTTAACATAGCAACAAAGAGTCTTAAAGAAATCTTAATTTTGCTGTATTTTATCTCTTTTAATTAGGATAGAACCACTGAAAATGTGGTTGAAAATTTTGTATTTTTCCTTAAATATACAATATATAGCTTTATTATCAATTTTCATGCTGTTGTTTTTAGCTGTATAGTATCTCTTTGAAATTTAAAATTATTTTTTTATTTTAATATGTGGTTGGTTGCTGTCCATATAGCAATAAACTGTGACATTAAACAAGGACTGCCTGTACAGTATGCTTACTCTGCTTCCAATTATTTTGTATTTTAGCTGCTCAATATGTTCCTAGATCCATATAAAATATAATGACAATTAACTGAGTGAGAAAACTGAACTATATAACAATTCAAAATGGAGTTCATTATCTCTGTTTGCTTTCATACAGTCTGCCATCTATTAGAGCAGGAAAGGCAACAGCATAATCAGCTCAAACACACATGGCAGAAGGCCAATGACCAGTTCTTGGAGTCACAGCGTTTACTGATGAGAGACATGCAATGGATGGAGATGGTGCTGACTTCAGAACAGCTACGACAGGTTGAAGAATTAAAGAAAAAAGACCAGGTTAGCTAATGCAATACTGAGATTTCGTAGCCTTTGTTGTCACTGAAGGAGGAGATTGGAGGCAGGCATAACAGCATTTATTTGTAGTGCTGTAATATTTGGGCGGCCGTATTCTTAATGTCATCAAATCTCTAGAAGGGGTTATTAGGAATTGTGATATACTTGCAAGGTTGGGTGTACATATATGCAGAACAGAATGAAAAAAAGGATATGCATTGTGAATTACTATTGGCACAATTTGTATGGGCTTTTGATATTTGTGTCATTAATATCTAGTATAAGAAAGCCAACTTATAAGGTTAGATATATTGAAATGTTATATTTCAATATATTGCAAGATAATCCTGTTGTAGTCTGGATTTTTTAAGAATGGTTTATGTTGGTCTGAAATGATGCAATTTGGTACCCAGGGATGAAGGGAGCATTTTTTGTCTTGCAAATAAAAAACACTTTGATTTTCAACTTTTGTTCCAGGAGGATGAAGAACAAAGAAGACTTCATAAAAGGAAAGAAGAGAAAGAGAAGGGCACTAATGATGAATCAAAAGTAATATGCTCTACAGCTCATGAAGAAGCCCTTCCCTCATTCCCTGGTGAAGAGGTAAACTTAATTGTTCAAACAGCAATTCCTTCACTGGGAATGCTTTTGTGTGTTTTGTTTTGTTTAGAGTGTTGTGTGAACCAACCCATTTTGTTAGTTTATTGTACAATGTATTGCACAAACCCACAATGTATAGTTCAATAACAAGTTTAGCATATTGTGTGAAAAGATCCAAGAGTTACTTTTTAATGATTTTTTTATGGTACAGTTTACAGAGATTGAAGACAGAGTCAGGAGAAGATTGTACTTGACTTTTAAATGCTGTACCAAAAACAGCTAGATTTATAGTAGCCTTGGAATTACAACTGAAAGCTATGTCTCCTTTTCTTGCAGCAATATCTAAAACTATTTATTGTGAGGCACCAGGGCCTGTGTGAGTTTTCTCACCATCTCCTATATACTGTATCAACGTGTAGCCTGACTTGAAATTTAGATTATTATTATTTCATGACAAAACATGGTCCAAAGGTCACTTTTAATCAAAGTACAAGTCAATAAATATGGAATAATTTGAGATGTTTAAGTAAGATTTAAAGGAATGGGAGGTTGTTATATGACTTTGCAAAAGATTTTGGCAAGAGATTCTGTCCTCTTACAAATAGACTAATCACTGGTGTTTGATAACTTTATATTTGAAAAATTGTTCGTAATAAGCCTAAAATGGAAGGCAGATGTTCTAGTTCCTTCACAATAAATTCCAACCGAGAATTTTGTTCCGTGCTTCCTCAAAATATTTATCTTAAAATTTAGGACTCTCCATATTTAGCAGTAGAGCACAGAACCTCTGTTAAAGAACTTTAATATTGTAAAATTAAAACTACATCTTAAAATGGGATTTAAGTCTAAATTACAAGAATAAGGGAGAACTTACCTTTTTCATTATGAAGGTTGCTCAAGCACATCTACTTTCTAGTACATTTTCCCCATTCTATTTGCTGGAAATACTCAAAGATGTTTTGTGCTACGTTACCCAAGGTTTTTTTAATATTTCTATATTTCTTAACTTTTTAGGAGTAATTCACTGTTTTTATATTATTGCCAAGTCAAATGCTTAGGGCTTGTATTTTTTTAGGTAGCTCATTACAAATATTAAAATGTCAAGTCTTCCTGATCAAGTATATATAGAAGTGCCCTTTTCTTGAATGGATTGTTAACTAGATCAAGAACCAAAGGCCTGGTTCACTTAATGATGTGGATAGTTACATCGACACAACTTTTTTTGTATTTGTAGGTCAGTTTACAAACCTTGTTTGGACTAGAAGGCAGAATGCTAGCTTACTTTAAGATTACTCCAAAGACTCTGTTTTCATTCTTTTATGGTAGTGCAATATTAACCTATAGGAATAGGATCAAAATATTTCTTCCTCATCCAATTTTCTCTGGTTTATTTTTCCAAGAATTTTAAAGCACAGTGTGATTCTATATAGGCTACCTTTTCAGGTAGCTCAGCTTTTCTAATGGGTGAACACAGCAAAATTATCATCTCTTTTCGTATTAAGTTGCAAATGCTGGAATTCTTTCCCTAGCTTTGAATTTGCTAAAAGATTTTTAATTCTGGAGAGATGTTTTGAAATCTGTTCTGAAGGTAGAAGTTGACTTTGCATTTAAAATTAAACATAAAAATATTGGAATTTATGTGTTTAAATAACTAACAGCTGGTAAGAACAAATTTTAGCATAAATGTGGGTATTGTTTGACTTCATTGCCTGGGACATGTTTACTATTGTAATTTTTCTCCTCCTCCTTAGAAGTGAATATCTCAGTTTAGATATTCAGTTCTCAGCATGGTGAGTTCTAGTAAAGATGGACTAGTGGCTAGTGCTGGCTTTGAATGTTAGGAGTAGAAATAAGTAATTTGCAGGTTTCATTGGCTGATTGATTTCCAACATTTGCATACCACTTACTTAACAAACTCCAGGTAGTTCTTCACAGTAACTCAAAATATTTCCCTTCTTTCTTCAGATAAGATATTTATATGTAATTTTTTATGTATCTAGGGGGCACAGTGGCTGAGTAGTTAAGAGCTGGGCTTGTTGGCCAGAAATTTGGCAGCTCAAATTTGAGACCTGGGTGCTATCACATAATGGGGTGAGCTCCCATTACTTGTCCCAGCTCCTGCCAACCTAGCAGTTCAAAAGCATGTTAAAATGCAAGTAGATAAATAAGTACCGCCTACTTCAGTAGGAAAGGTTATATCATTTTGTTCACCCTGCTGTATAGTCAGGGTGAACAAGGCTGTATAGTCCATGCCAACCACTTGACCATGGAAGTGTCTTCAGACAATGCTGGCTCCCTCGGCTATGAATCTTTGATGAGCACCACCCCTTAGAGTCAGCCATGACTGGCAGAGGAAACCTTTACCTTTAAAGGTATTATTAGAATAGTTAAAACATTAAAATCAAACTATCACTGAATTTAAAATGTATAAACAGACTCACAACCTAACTTTTTGGAAGGGCCATATCATCACTGTTTTTCAGAATATAATATGAGGGCCATCTGGATCACAGGGAAACTTTTTTCACCTTTTTGGAGCTGCCATCAAGGTCTGATTCTGGGCTAGCTTTTCCATTTCCAAAGTAGCCAGTTTCAGGGGCAGGTTCTCTTTGGACAGGAAAATCCTGATGATACTCTGAGCCTAAGCCATATAGGGCTTTATAGGTCCAAAATAAATTTTATTTAGAAACCTATTAGCAATTAAAGTTGTACTTTCCAAACAGGGGCCATACAGCTGAATCAGATCTTCCTCATCAGTATGCAGGCTGCCACATTCTGTACTAATTGCAGTTTTTTAGTGGTCTTCAAGGTCAGCCATAGATAGAGCATAGTGCAGTAACCAAATTTTGAGGTGAGGAGAATATGAATTGTCTCCTGCTCCCAAAAGGGGTCTAGCTGGTGAATTAGCTATAGCTAGGCAAATACACCTCTGTCCATATTTTCCATCTGCTGATCCAGTTTCTAACAGGTCCTTTAGACCTGTTCCGTTAAAAGTATAGCCCATTCTAGAGATAGTGAAGGATCTGACAAACTATCTGTTGATTTCTGAATAAATAACAACTCCTATATTAAAATAAGAAATAGATAGTATCAAAAGAGAAATTTTATGAATAATGAAAACTTGTCTGTTGGAGTTGAGTTTTTGGGGAGGTGGAGGATTTCATTGTTGGAGATAAATGAGGGAGGAAAGTCCATAACTCATTGGCAGAGTATATATTTTATTGTTTCCCAAATTCTCCATTCACTTCTCAGCACATCTAGAGTACTGATCCTTAGAAATATTCAAAGAAGATCAGCATAGACAAAAATGGGTTGGTGAAGCAATGATTTGGCTGGATATAAGGCAGTTTCTATTGTTGGACAGTTTTTCTGTTTAAATTTATAGATGCACATTAACAGCACTCATGGTTCAGCCCACTCACTTGACACAGATGCGTTGCTGTCTTCAGGAGAATCTCTCAAGTCGGACAATGATATGTTTAAAGAGGGGCTGCGTAGAGTTCAGTCAACAGACAGCTTGGGAACATCTGGAACTTTACAAGCCAAAAGTCTGGGCTATACCAATAAAGCCAAATCAGCTGGGAATCTTGATGAATCTGACTTTGGGCCACTGGTTGGGGCTGACTCTATGTCAGAGAACTTTGACACTGCCTCCCTGGGTTCTCTGCAAATGCCTGGTGGGTTTATGCTAACCAAAGACCAGGAAAAAGCAATCACAGCAATGACACCAGAGCAGGAGGAAACAGCATCCCTTCTCTCCAGCATCACACAGAGTGTAGAAAATGCTTACGTGTCTCCTAGTGGTTACCGTTTAGTGAGTGAAACAGAATGGAATCTTCTTCAGAAAGAGGTATGTGTTTGTATGCACTGTGTACTCCCATCTGAGGATTACATTTATAGGGAATGATTTATTTATTATAACTCTCTCCTGAAGACTTCTTGATTTTTATCCAGAATTGCTGCAGTTGCTGTAGCCATCATCACAGTGGAATTTATACATATTCTCCTATGAAGCTTCCCAGACAAGTAATGATTTTATGTTCTCCAGGTGCAAAATGCTGGGAACAAACTAGGAAGGCGTTGTGATATGTGTTCAAATTATGAAAAACAGTTGCAAAGCATCCAGATTCAGGAGGCTGAAACAAGGGATCAGGTGAGTGCAGTTTGGTCTCTAATGATATATAGAAAATGAAATTATTCCAAGGGATAAGGAGAAATAAAACAAGTATACTTTCACTTAAGGCTATTTATTTATTACAGAAATTGCAGTGGCAATATTACCCTATCTTTTCACAACTCAGGATAGTTTATATCATAAAGATAAAATTAAAAGAACCCCTTTTTTCTTAGCCTGAAGAAGCTGCTTGGATGAGCAGCAAAACGTTTCTAAGGCAAAAAGAAAAGAAATCCAGTTACCATGACCCAGATGACTGAGAAATCTTCACCTTCATATTGTCACCTATTTTGGGGAAGAAACTCTGAAGTTGATGCACGAATATGAAAGCACAGCAAGAAAGGAGAAGACAGGCATTTGCATCCTAACAACCCTCTGCCTACTCCCACCCCCTATTTATTTATTTATTTATTAAATTTATATGCCGCCGAAATCCGAAGACTCTCAGCAGCTAACAACACTAAAAACAACAATTAAAACACTTAAAAATAAAAACATGAAAACAAAAAACCTGGCAGACTAGCGAGGTGGGCTAAAAAGATTTCATACATAAAAAGGGGGGTGAGGGTGGCTAAG
>JANHZU010000316.1:0-12228 GCA_032468055.1 Acrochordus granulatus
ATCTATCTATCTATCTATCTATCTATCTATCTATCTATCTATCTATCTATCTATCTATCTATCTATCTATCATCTACCACCATCTCAGTAGTGAGATACTATGCTTTCATTTCATTTTGTTTCAGATACATTACCCTATGAGTAAAATATTTTAGATGAATATTGTCTTGTCAGTCTCTTATAGTTTCACCTCAAAATTGTGGGACAGGAAGCTCTTCTCTTAAATTTCTGGGAATTTGGAGCTTGGCTGAGTTTTAGTTTGACAATAAAAAAAAGACAAAATGTATCTTTGGAGATCTTCTTGATTTGCTATGTAGGTTAGAAGATAAATGACTAATTCTAAAATATGATGAAAAAGTACTGGATCATTGCTATTACATGACCTGTTGCTTTTTAAATAATAATATCACATAAATAATATCAATATTTTCTCTTGATGTTTTAAGTGGAGTGAACTACTGACAAAAGTAGTTATGTTCTACTGTTAAGAAGTAGAGTTATGTTTATACATTTACAATCCTTAATATTTCTTTCAATAAGAAATAAATTTACTCTCAGATATCTATGCTATTGCAGTCTTAAATTTATTTATTCATTTGTTTTTAATCAC
Source organism: Acrochordus granulatus (assembly GCA_032468055.1). Lineage (NCBI taxonomy): Eukaryota > Metazoa > Chordata > Lepidosauria > Squamata > Acrochordidae > Acrochordus > Acrochordus granulatus. The sequence continues at coordinate 611 of JANHZU010000316.1, forward strand.
TAAACATTAATATAGTTTATTTATAATAATGAAAGGAATTTTAACATGTTTTTATTAAGGAAAATAATATGTAGCAAATTTTAACATGCACACACATGCACACAGCTTTCTAGCTAAAGGACTGTTATTTAGAATTTTATCTGACAACCGTACTAATAAAGGTTATGATAACTCCAGGTGGTAATATGTTTGTTTTTTCAGTGACAAATGAGAAGAATCATAGGAAAAATTCTGAAAAGACAGGCATGTGTTTTTCATGCCTAGACCTGATTTGTAAAAGCAACCTTTTCTACCTTGCCCAATTTGTTCCTTTAAAACAATTCTCCTTCTACAATTTTTCAAATCCCAAAGGAGTTTAATGCTGAACCTGCTTTTCAAAGCATTTGTCAAGTGTCAAGTTTCCATGTTCCTCTAGCAAAGAATTAAATAACCCTTTAGGGATTCAATGCACTATACTTATGCATCAACATGCTATAATATGGTAACTTCACCAACTTCTTTTTTTCCTTTCCTGTTTAAGAATCAAATGCTTGACAACTTATTGCTTCAGAGAAGCTTGTGGTGAACTTTAGCTCAGTAGCAAACCATGTTATGCATGCAAAAGATCTAAGGCCAAACCCTTGATAGTCCTATAAAAGTACAGGTAGCAGGTCATCTGAAGGACAGATTCAAATTTCCTAAATCCATTAGGAATGCTGTTCTTAAGAGGGAAATTGGACTTCACTTGGAAATTCTAATCTCATTATAAAGGTTTTCTACTGAAAATTTTGTTGCCAAGTAAACTACACCTAACATATTGAAAGCAGGTGATAAGCAATAAAAATGCAACTTTCCATGGTGTTTGTCCTTTAAAAAAAATCTGCAAGAAGTCTAATTGAAATGCAGGCAAATTTAATTTGTTCAGTTTGGACATGGTGTATAATACAGTACTGGAAAGCAAATCCTGAAACAGTTCTCCTTTCTGAGCTGATAATTACAGAAGTTTGCCTTCTTCCCTCTGCCATCTTTTATTCATGAAGTAAAGTTTTGATTTCATATCAAATCAGTATGGAAGGGAAGGGTTTCTTCTAATTCTGTGACTTAAAATCAACAGCAACAGCCTTAGAGATTCTGTGTATATCAGTAATTAATAAATCCTAATTATTTTGTCTCAGCAACAACTGTCTGAATCTGAAAATGTCCTACAGTTTCAGATACCTTAATGCAAAGTGTATTTTCTGCATTAGGAATATCACCACAAAAAAGAGCTGTCAAATGATTGAAAAAATGAAGAGACATCTAAATCTGATTAGTACCATGCAGCCATCTAAACATGCATAAGATAGAAATTATATGTGATTACTTCACAGTCTCCATTTTAATTGAATGCTTCATGCATGATATTTTAAAAATCAAATCATTTAATTATGGAGATAGGGAAGCAGTTGCATAAGTGAAGTTTAAATAACATGCAACATAACTCATCAAAGCAGAGCTGGAAGGGCATTCTAACCATCAAATCCAACATCCTCCTCAGTGAAGGAATCTAAATTAAAGCTTCCCTCAGCTATGGTGATGTAGCTTCTGTTGGAATCGGTCTGATGCTGGACTGCTCTTGCAGTTAGGAATATTTTTCTTGAATTCAGCTTGATCTGCTTTTGTGTAATTTAAAACCATTATTTCAAGTCCTGTACCTTTATCTTCTTCTGTGTGATATGTATTCAGATATCTGCAAGATGTGAAGTCTGTTCTCTGTTGTACATTTACTTGGTTTCTTCAAATGACTGGAATTAATTCCTAGTGCCTTATTCTGACTTGCCTGATTTCTCTGAATTTGTAATGTCCTGAACTGGACACAGTACTAAAGGTGGGATCTGAACAAAGCAAAAGAATAACTATTCCTAATTTAAAAACAACTTTGTCTTATATCATTATCTATTTACTGTATGCAATATAAAATTGGATACAAACATATTCAGGTTATTAATTGTCCCTCCCAATTTTATCTGATCTGCAGATTTGATCAGCATATTTTCAGTTACTTCATCCTGATAATTAAACACTGAATACAAAGTCCAGAACTGAATCTTCTGGCACCCAGTTACTTCTTATCCAGGTTGATGGGGACCACTGAACAATTTTTGAATGCAATGTTTAAAGCACCTTTGTATTTCTTTGTCTTGCCATCTAGCTTACACTTAACTAGCTTGCTAATTAGAATATTATATATTATATGTATGTGTATGTATGTATATGTGTACACACATACATATACTCCCCAGATATACATACTTACATATTCTCCCCAGGTAAGACTAACAGTCCTCATAAGGGATTCGACTTTTGGAATTTGTGCATATATTTTATATATGTGTGTGTGTGTGTGAGTGTGTGTATGTGTATGTGTAGGTACATGGTAATATATAAAATATATGCATATATGCCAAAAGTCCAACCCCTTTTGAAGACTATCAGTCTTATCTGGGGAGCACAGGTGTTTGGCAGGAAGTTGGAGAAATTCTTGTGATCTTGAAGCATTAATAAACCTGTTAGCTAGAACTGCACCAATTGAGCTTGATACTTCATGCCTAATATCCATTGCCTTCAGGAACAATTAAGTTTGCTAAACTTTATACAAATATAATAGAGTTCAGACTGTGCAAAGATCAGAGGGGAAACTGTTCTACAGACAGGCACAGATATGAAGAAGGGGTCTTATAGACTATTTATGACATGCTATATTTGGTCTTTATGTACTGGGCTGTGGTTCCATGGATCCTCCTTATCATCCTTTTTTTGAAGAAGGGACAACATTGGCCTTCTTTAGCTCTTCTCTAGAATTCTCAAAATGTCTTCCTATATTAACAGGTAAAACCAACCAAGTTTAAACTTAAAGTAAATATTCCCTTACCACGTTTCTAAAATTAGTCTCAAGCTTTAATCCTGCTCCTTTATTCTACTCTTGACAATTTCCCTGTGGAACTCATGCTTCTTTTTATTTTATATATATATATGATAAAAAAGGAGTTGGATGTATTTCCTTTTCCATTTTACCAGCTTCACTGAGCAGCTGGTGTTCCATTTGTTCCCTTCCTTTTATTTTGATCATTTTGAAAGAAGCCTTTTTTGATACATCTCACAATCTTCACAATCCTTAGCTCATTCTGAGCTTAGCTTTTCATGACACCCTGTCTCTATAAAACAGAAATATAATACTGGACAATAAGGAAACTTTATGAGAGAGAAGCCAAACGTGCCTATATGCTTTCATGTTCCCAGTCAGGCTGTGAAAATGGAAAGTTTATCAGCAAATGCTGAAGTGGTTGGAAGATAAATGCTTTTAAAAATGAATGCTGTGAGCCTTTTAGGAAAGCAGTAGAGGTTGAGACTGTATTTGAAAAGCTATGCTATTTCTTAAATCTAATTGCTACGTTGCTAACATTGAAACTGCAAAAACTGATGTAAGGCTGGGGGATGTCTGTAGGGAAATTACCTGAAACATAAGAATATAAGAAGGGTTTGTTGCATCGCACCAAGGAACTTTTAGGTCAGCTACATGAATTCATGTTTGGACAAAACTTTTCATCATCGCTTCTTAGCAGATAATGATGGCAAGTCTAATGCTTGTGGTTAAGATAGCTCTTTCTTCCATAAATTACTTTGTAATAAAGTATTATGAAATAAGAATTTTGATACTCTATCCTCTGATCAGTAATTCCATTACTGTAGGCTCTGCACAGAAAGTAATATGGCTACCTCCTTTTTTAAAAGTATTGGACCAGATATTAGAATTTGGAATCTGGATGCTCTAGGCATTTTTTAAAAAAGTCTTCTAAATGTGCTATTCTAAATATATTTGCCTGTAATTCTATTTCATTGAGCAGAGATCTTACATCCAAATAAATATGTATCAAGACTATATTAGTAAATTTTGTATTAATTTGGACCATTAATATCTAAAGAGGAAATAATCTATTCTTCCTTTTATTAAAATGTGCCCATATGCATTTTAATAAAAAATATATGCACACAAATGAATGCACTCTGTGTGGATATATAAAAATATTTTCATCAATATAATATTTATATTGGAAGTGATCTCACTTGGAATTTAGTCAAAATAGGAACTAGAAAAGTCTGGCAAAAAAAGCTTTCATGAAGATTATAATCTTGTAGCAAAACCCTTAGATAAGAAGTAGCATTCTTTCGTTATAGCCTTCCATTAAGTTTTAGTTTGTCCATCTTTCTCTGTACAAAGTGAATTGCTGTTTTTCAGAATCACACCAACAGCTCCCAAGCTATCTTATCCAACTGCCTTTTAGTTGCATTACACATTTTGGCCTAAAAGCAAGGTGATTTTTAACTGAAGCTCTTTCCGATTATTGATATCTAAAGTTTCCATTAAATGATCATTATACAGGGAAAAAGCTTTTACTGAGTTAGTAATTTAATGGGCAATAAAGTTATGACAATAATTGGGACCATTATAATCAGCATAAACAGAATCAAAACAATGTCAAGTAAGTAAAGCATTTCCATCTGCCAGCAAATCTTGATCTTTAAGTGGCATATATATTCAAATCAAATTACACTAAGAACTGTTTAATATAACATAAATAATCTTCAAAGGCTTTAGGTTTACTAGAAAGGGTTTATGTTTACCTCTCTTTTATTGTCAACATAAGCTGTCATGCTATGAGAGAGGATCTAAGCACGGCTACTCCTAAAGGGGTGTCAGTTGAGTGTCCACCACTGATGTATTTATGATACTGAGAGCTGCATGTAAATGTATCTTCAAGGACATAATTTGGCACAATGGTCATTAAGTGAAATATAACACAATTTAGTTTTAAAAGTAGGTGTGATTGAGCCAGAGTAAAAAAGTCAAGAAAAGAGGCATTTAGACAGCTGTAGAAAAAAAACAGTTAAACATTGAGATGCCCATTGTCAAAAGCTGAGGATAGCTACTCGATAGTATTCCTGAAATGAAAACACTATGCAATAATGCATATTTAGCAAATCCAAAGTTATTCTACTCAATTGTAATACATTTCACTAATTGATAAATATAAGTTCATTTTACGAACACAAAACAACTGTTATTTGGTGATTTTAGTTGTAATTTTTTTCACTAAGCTTTGGCTACTGTCACAGGTATGAATATACAGTAGCTCACTGATTTTAAAATAGCTATCTTTACACTAGTTTAAAGACACCAGCGTTTTGTAGACAGCAGATGCTCTTCTCCTTTGTACTTTTGTGCTTCATTTCAGAACTAAGAACCTGGTTTATGCTAAGTCAGAATTCTTCATTATATAAATGAATACACAAGAAAAATAAGAAGGTTGGAATTACTTGGAGAAGGTAGAGAAAGACAAAGGAGGGGCACTTTGCACTAGTGCTAATCTCCATCATCCTAGTCCATATTTTTTCAAGCCTGAATGATTGCCCAAACAAACAGTAGAAACTGTATATTATTAGAATGTCCAAACTGCATTACAGCCTTGAAAAAGGGTGCGTACTTCAGATGAGTCTTTGAAAATATTTATTATTTACTTACGTATCTGTTAAATTTAGATACTGTCCATTTTTACAAAGGGACTCTAGGTAGTATGCAGTTAAAAGAAAGTATTAAGGTTAAATAAGTTGACTTGAACAGATAAGTTATAGTTATTATATTTGCAAAACCTTGGTAAAAATGAATGGACTAAGGCCCTTCTTAGTTAATTTTTTCTTTATCCCAGTTGCCCAAATACAGTTATAAATAAAAATTGACTAATGATTTTGATGCTTAATATTTTTATTTTGAGGTTTATTTTGCTTTTTTGTTTTGTTTTTCCCTTTTCCCTTTTTATTTCTTTTTTGCACATTAAAGCAATAAAAATAAATAATAATGAATTAGTCCAAAGATGAGCTTTTGAGAAAAAAGTCTGTCATTCATACACATTGTAGTATCACTATTTTGTACAATTATAAATGGTATAAAAAAGACTGAAGACTAAAACTCCATGCAACTGTATTTTAATTTTTCACTATGGTTACAAACCACAACACACTAAGCCAGTTATAATGTAGAATATTATATAAATCCAGCTTTTGTTTAATTTAGCAGGGCCAAAGAAATGTATATCAGCAGAGGCCTGTTGACAAAAACTGTGAGGAGAATGTTGCTGGCAAACATTTTAAATCATTTTTTTTCAATTTATTCCTAGTGTATTGATGTAGAAATGCAAAATGAAAAGCCAGCTTCTTCTGAATTCCTTATTCAGCTAGTTTTGTTCCCTGATATATATTTGTATAGTTTTCTTTTCATACCTTCATAATTCCTAGCAGGGAGAAATTCAGTCTGAAGCTCCTGGACACAGTTTTCTGTCTCTGTCTTGACAATAGACGAAGTATTACTCAAATAACTGATCAAACAAAAACTCCTTTAAAAAAGGAAAATAAAATGGCAAAATGGATATTATCCTTGCACAGTTAGGAAAGAATTGCAGCTGGTCAAATGTAGTGCCTGAACGAGCAACTATTCTGCTTTTGTTGGAAAGCTATTACCAACTTTAGATTTGTTTCCTATGGGCAAATTAATCATCATTTGAAATTTTGAAGTGAAATTTTATTTTAGGCTTGAGAATATTTTTTTTTTTTTGGAAAATCTGAACCAGATTTCCTGGGTCACTTTTGCTGGGAACCCTAGAAATCGCAAATATGCATTTATTGAAGAAGTAGAAGAGGAGAGTGGTTTTGTGACTGATTTTCCACTTCATGTATTCACAATGTGGATTCATAAGTAGACATAGGCAGTTCTGTGTCATCGAGGCTCCAACACATATATGTACTATATACTGATGCTTATAATGATTAATAAAAATGGGAAAGAGTTCCAGAAAAGGAAAAAGGCTTACATATTTTTATGTAACATACATTAACATACATTAAACATATTTAACATACATTAAACTCCATGTACAGTGGTATTTTGAAACCAGAAATTTTACTTTTTGAAACATCATAGCAATATATTGTTAACATACATTGCACAAAGGTTTTCTGACTTCTGGATTGACACACAATTGAGCTTCCAAGGAGTGACCATATTTGTTCAAAACTATAAGATGCCATTTGGGCCTTAAAAGACATTTCTTCATCTTTCATTTATTATAGCTAATGAAATTTGATTATGTATTATATAACACACAGGATAAATAATATGGCTATGGGGCTCAGCTTTGATCCAGATTGTTGAATGATCCAATTCAACCGTTTATATTGATTTAGAAAACAACTGATTTTGTTTAATGTTTCAATTCAAAATATCTGTTCTGGTAGGTTTGATTCAGTTATCTGCAGTGACTTTTGAAAAAGTATCTCTTCATGGACAAATGGAGTCCTGAATCAAAGGCATCAAAATTTGAAAATAATTGGACTAAAAGATTTGATTGAATCATATTTGAATCTAATTTCTGATCTGGATCTTTGATCAGCTAGTAACAAAGCCTTGCCATGTTTTCTATCTGCCAGGGGGAAGAAAAGGAATAATTTTCCTTGCCATACTATATTATGCTGTGTGCTGGTAGTTTCATTACCTGCCATAAATGTAGGATATATTTTGTGTCTTAATCCAGCTGCGGTTTCTAGAATCCTACTTTCCTATATTCTAACCAATAGCAGTTTCTTATGTGTTTTATTTGTTATCCTCTCCTACACCAATACTTTGGAAACAATCTGTATGAGATAATTTGAAAAAATAGAGATAGTGAGTGGGGCAATAATTTGTTGACTAGGAAAAATGTGAACCCAGATCTTTCCTGTTGCTATTACACTATGTCACTGTTTTCCATATTTGCAGAATGTACAACAGTAACTTTGGCTATGTAGCTATATAGAGGCCCTGGAATTCCTGCAAAATCTTAAGCTAAAGGAATAAAGAAAAAGAAATATGTAGCATGTTCAGAGCTAAGACTTTGATCAGGTCTTTCCAAAATAAGGTGACATATCTGAGCTGTATATGGTTACATTGATGAAAATAGCTGCAGATGATTTATTTGTTTATTTGATATGAGGAGCATTTAAAGCAGCAACTTCAGATGTTCACTGCAGTATCATTGCTGTACCATGACAATGAAACAGAAAAATATTACTTCCTCTTTGGAGAAATAAGAAGTTGCAAGGATTCTAGCTTCAGTAGCAATATATCCTCATAATGGCCACAACTCGCAACTAAAAGATTAAAGTCAGGCCATAGAACAAACAGGAAAAGGGGATTTGAGGCTGTCAGAAAAATAGCTCCAGTCAATATGTAAAAAAGGCAAAGGATCAGGAAATTATAGTTTAACCATGGACCACTGATGGTATTTGAAGGAAGATATACAAAAGTTCTTACTTTCTTCATCTGACAGGAATGATGGATATACTTGCTTTCATGTAACCACAAATAATCATTCCATGTTACATTGTTGTTCCATTCCAGCTACAAGCAAAACTGCCCCTGTATCGTATAGCTTATTGTTACATGAAGACTTGCCAGTGGAAGGCCCGGCTTCCAACAGCCTTCATTCTTTGGTATCTTTCATACTTCCTTAAGTCCATTAAAACAATACATCATGGCATGGGTATCAATTCCATCAACTTTATTTACTTGAAACAGGTTAGTAAAGTGGCTAATTTATTATGAATTAAAATGTTATTATGGAACAATTGTCAAACTTATTTAGAATTCTTGGCTGACTCTGAACAATGTTTATTCATTAATAGACATTCCCAAAAAACTTCTGGCACAAGAATGACTCACTCTAATAATAGATACTAAGTATGAATTTATTGCACAGTAATCACATCATCATTCATTTAAAATTACAAGCACTGTTAGGGTTCTGAATGATTTGAGGCAGACATCCAGGTAAAACATATAAACTTTATATAAGCATATAAAAACATAAACAGATTATGATTATATGTTTGGATTTTTAAACATGGATTTTTAAAATGTGCAATGTATTGAGGAATCAGTTTTAAAGATCCAGGTTCCACTAAATAAAAACCAAATAAAAGGGGAAATATTCCTGCTTATTGGTCAGCCAAATGTCCAGAAATTCATTTGTCTTACTTTCTACTCATCATGCAAAGAATACCTGGAGTACAGCCAGTAGTGACTAAAATGCTGGAAGCAGGGCCAGTATTCCCACTGCTGTGCTTTTTTGGAACAAGTACAATATAACTACTGAATTAAGCCTTGCTGTCGATTTAAGTCTCCTTGTCCAATGAAACTGGCCAAAGGTTGTTGAATAGACATAGATTCTGCAAGCTTAGATGCAGTTGTTAGCTTGCTTCTTGTAATTGTGACTTCTCTAGAAAATCTACAATGGAAATCTTGCCTGATTCAATTGAACGTGATTACAAACCTTCAAGGATTCAAACCCTTTCAAGGCACAGTTCCTAAATACAATGAATGTGCTTGGATGCAGTTACATTTCCATTTCAAATCTTCCAGGCAAACAAGGAGAGATTGAAACTCGAAGGGACAGCATTAGTGCAGAGCTCTGTGACAAATCTTCAGTCTATAAATTTTGAATTTCTGCATAACTTTAGTAATAAGCTTAGTTGAAATATGTTTACATCTTGCTAATCATGTTATTTTTATTGTTAATGAATACTTAATTTCTCTATCTTTGTTATGCATCAGAGATGAGGATCCCAATGAAAGTAAAGTCTGGAATCACTGTTTCTTAAATACCAGCTACTGGGTGCAAGAATGAAAGACTATTAATTCCCTTCCTATTAATGCTGTTGAATCATCAAGGACTCCTTGAGGAGGGAAAGAGTAAAGAAGCAAGTTGTTGCAGTGTAATTTAAGCACTGTGTACATGCATGCAACATCTATATATCCACCACAAGGTAAAGCTTAGATCTTGCTACAATGGCTGCTATCTTATCTCTTTGCTTCCCATGGATGCTGTTGCCACTGAGTTTCCCAAATACATTTGGGTGACTGCCAGGACACAGAATGCTGGACTAAATAGGTCCCTGGCTTGATACAACAGGACTTTTCACAAACCTGAATTCAGATCAAAACTGTGCTTAACCACACTTATTAATTATTTGCTATGGGACTCTATACATTTATAAAATTGAGCTCTTTTCATGTTATTCTATGTCATTATTGTCCAATTTTTTAAAAAAAATGCTTGGAGAAAAGAATATGATTGTGAAACTATGAAAGACAGAACATTAAATAAAGCAGATTTGAAATTAGAATGTTTCTTCTTAACTTTCTCAATTTTCTTATTTCACTGAAATAAATTCAGTAGACATATCACAAAAACTTTAAAACCATTATTAATTAATGGAGCCCTTTTCTAATAAGAATGATAGAACATAGATAATTAAACATGTAAGCATCCAGTGGAGAGATCATATTTGTTCAATTTGTCTACCATGTTGGGTTTTTATTATATATATGATTTTACTGTAGATATCTTTCATTTCAAGATTGCTCTTTATTTCAGAAACAAATTAATTTATTGCCCATTACAGGGATGGATAGGAGATTGAGTTATGAAGTGCAGCATTGCAACTCTGCATGAGTGATTTTATAAAGAAATACTTTTTAAATGGAGAGAAATTAATACAAATATAATCTTGAACTTGGAATAAAAATACAAATGTCAGGCTGCAATCTAATGCACCTGCTGAGCTCAGGGAAACTTCATTTAAGGAAATGTTTCCTACATGTTAACTTAAACTGCTTCTACTCTGCCAGTCAAAGTACTTCATGTATATTTTTTCAAAAGAACTGTTCATCATCAACTTCCCTGTATGCAAAAAGACTTAGAAAAACACTGCTACTTCTAATAACAGTACTACTACTTCTAGTACTACTACTTCTAACAATAGTATGGTGATCTCAAGCAATAAAAGTCAAATACTCTCCAAAGTATTATTTGCCACTTGCTTAAGACTATTTAGAAATGTGTTTTTTTAAAACTTGGCAAGTTAAGATGCGTGGACTTCATGTCAGCATGGGAAATTCTAGGAGTTGAAGTCCATATGTCTTATAGTCACCAAGTTTGAAAAACACTGATTTAAAACAATCATCCCTGCATAGATTCCAGAACACCAGCATGGTAGCACATTCTATATTACACTTGGGATCCAGATGGCCATGGTTTCTATGTTTTAACAGACTAACATCAAATTGTCTACCTTAAAAACTAACAAGAAGTTTAGTTTTTTAGCATTTAACTTAGGTCAAAAAATCATATAGCATAATAAATGAATCTTTCAAATGATACAAGATTCTTTTAGAATCTTTGTTGCAATGGATGCAATCACAGTGGAACCTCAGATTATGAGCACCTCGTAAAACCTCATTTTTGCAGGATGAGCAAAAATTTTTAATGAAACTTAATTCGGTTAATGAGTGGTGAGTCGCAAGACAAGCACCATGCCATGAGCAAGTGCGGGAAATCTCACAATGGAGCCGACGGTTCTCCTCTCTCGCTGCATAAACAGTGTAAATTAAGTGAAAGGCATTCAAGAGAAGGAATTCCTGAGACTTCAGACACCAGATTCTCTCTCCAGGCAGTCCCCCTCCCCCTCCCCTCCTCCCTCCCTCTCATCTTCCTCGCGCCAGCCAGGACTAT
>JANHZU010000316.1:13151-23373 GCA_032468055.1 Acrochordus granulatus
GATTAAATTCTTTAATTACAGCCACATTAGCTCCACAAATGAGACACACGGGTTTACCGGCAATGTCAGTAAACATAGACTCAGCCTCCCATCGGTTTTTAAAGGCTCTATTCTCAGAATCAACTTTTCTCTTCGGCATCGAGAGGGCTAGCTTCGCAATACCTTGCAGCATCATAAGCTTGGCTTGATTAACGCAGGGAGTGTTCGGCAAGGCAGCTGAAGCACTGCATTATGGGATCTGTAGTTCATTGTGTTACCAGCTCTTCATGTCACCGAGCCATTAATAACAATAATATATAAAATGATCTCGCGGGCCGGATATAATTACACGTCAGGCCAGATGTGGCCCGCGGGTCTTGAGTTTGACACATATGCCTTAGAACATGTGAAATGATTTTTTGCAATTTAAGGAGAACGTGAACAACATTTTGAAATTGTTAAGGCAAGATAGCATGCTTTTCTATTTTAAGTTTCAGTATCTATTTAGAAATTGTTTCCTTCATCGTTTATGTTCTTCTGTTATTATTATGAAATACATATTTGTGGAGAAAATTGATTTTGTGTTTTGTAAAGATGGCAGCATTCAATCATATATCATTTTGATTGTATAGCATATTAATGATAGAAAAAAATCCTTGATAACATACTCTCCTAGGTAGCAAATTTGGTGTTCTCCAGATATTTTGAAGTGTAACGGATTAATACAATCAGTATAATCAGTGGTGATGGATTCTGAGAATTATAATCAAGGTAACTGAAAAACATCAGGTTGGCTATGAACTATGGAGGAATGCATGATGAAATGATCCTTTTATAAAAAAATGTAGCCTATCAAGAAGCATGTATAGATATTTATGAAAAATGAGCTCACTCATTCTCTGTCCATCTGAAGCATGAAGTAGTAGAATCACTGACTGGATTTACCATTTCATATATTTTTGTATAAATTCATTCTGATATTTATTGTTTCTGTCTGACTTCTAGATTAAAAAAGAAATGTAACATCTGTCAAACAATGAAGTCAATTTATGCTTATGCATATAATTATGCTGGAACTTTGTACCCTTAGATAATGACCAAGTTATGAGTAGAGGGTACCATTAGCACAAATCCCCCAAGTCCTCTGTTACTACAAATATTTTTGTACAAGAATATGCCTTTTAGGTTGTGCTTGGCAGGACACATATAGATACATCACTAAAGATCTTTGTAATATTGTGACTGATAGCAAAACTGCAAAACAATTGCAAACCTTTCTCAGAAAAGTGAGTGGACTTTTATTATTTGATGTAAGAGGAAGACCTTTTGTATCCTATCCAGGAGATGTTGTCAATTCCATGTGACAAAGAAAGATGGCAGGGTACATGCACCAGAAAAAAGTTCTCACATAACAGGCTAACAGAGTAATAAAAGATAAACTATAAAGATTTAGAGACTCATTTTGCTCTTCAAGGTTAACCTAATAAACATCAGAAAGGACTGGAAAGAATTTGGGAAGAAGAGACAAAGCTACATTGTAAATAGTATGTCTAATTCCCCCTCCTCTATTCGGTGAAGATTTAATATGTTTACACAAATAGATTTTGGATTCCCCTCGATAACCAGCTGACTTCCTTATCCAAGATCTGGAATTTACAGTCATCAAAGGAATGTCCCTGGTCCTTAGGAACCAAATAGACTGCAGAAGATTCTGATCTTTTATGTTGTCTGGAGGTTTACTCATGGCAACTGGACTTCTTCTTGTCTTAAAATTGTTTCACTGTAAGTCTTCTTAAACTGAAGAAGCTGCTTGGATGAGCAGGGAAACACCTTTAAGAGAAGAAAAAAAGAGGTCCATTTGCCATGACTAAACCTCCAAACAACTGCACCTGGATGACTGAGAAACCTTCACCTACAGATCTTTCATGTTATTAAAGTGGATTTGTAAAGTGGCTGCTTTGTCTCCTCAATAAAAACATCTGAACAAGCTTCATTATGTTGTATGGCATAAATATCATCTGTTTATGTTTGGGTATTTTGTCCTTAGGATGGACTAGTTTATGCTTCAAAGTGTTCATGGGTTTGAAGTGCACACATGTTTATTGAAAATCCTCCTGAGTTTCTCTGATGGTGCTACCAGTTATGTCAACCAGAAATGGCCAGCACTCTGGCTGGTTCAATATGCAAGCTATTTCTAGTAATAGGAAAAGGTTATAACTACAAATTATTTCCATGTGGTCCAATAACATTCAATGCCAATATAAACAAATAAAGCTTGTTAATGTTAATGCATTTCTTTCATCAAAAAAGCTTTTTCTAATTTATAAATAAGTCCCCAATTTCTATATATCATTCCATTCCCCAATACAAACATTTTAAGAGTTCAAATGGTCACACACATTAAAATGTTGTCAAGCTTGTTTTAAATATCACTTACACATACAAATATCAATGACATCTTATTTTTACTTATAACTATTTAGTACCTTTATTTTGCTCCTTTTTAAAGTCTTCTGTTATATATCGGATGTAGCTATTTAACTTGATAGCTGGATCACAGTTTTATAGAATATTTATTTGTAACATTTACAATATGAATCAGAATAGTTCTGATTTTTCACACTGCTGCCTTGCACACTAAATAAATGCTGTCTCTTAAAAATGAAAGTGGCAAATTTTTTAGTTGTTCACTTTCTGATTAGGTCAAAGTACAGCTTAATCATTCAACACTTCTAATTATTTCTACAACATTATTTACATCATTTTTTTGAAACTAGCCTTTTTTCAAAGAGTGTACACTCAATTACTAATTTAAAGAAATGGGAAAATTTGGGGTGGAGATGCATAAGCCACAAAGAGTGAAAAAAGGGAGGGAGGGAGGGAATGCAGAAAACCTCTGCCATTATGTGACTAAAATGGGTAATTATGTTCTGCCAAGCACATCACTACTGTCCAGCTGGCACAATTAAAGAAAGAGCTGATCAGTTCCAGGTATTGATTCTGCTAACATGTTTGTTCACAGTTGCTTCTGGTCTAATTACCTCAACCCATACCTTCTTTTTCAGTCTGAGAGCATACTTTTTAGCCAGATCTTTTTACAGGCAATAATATATGCTAGTCATATTTTTGTATTCACAAAAATTATAAAAATGGTCTTTCTTTTATTCTAAGGAGTGACTGGGAACTCCAAAGAACAAATACGCTCTGTAAATTATAGAGAGTGTGCGTGTGCGTATCCACCTGTGTGGCATTTTCTATAGAAAATTGGTTTTTGGAAGAAACTGTATAAGCTTTTGAAAAGCTCATATTTAGCTATTTCATAATGATGGAAATCAGAATGGGGTATATAATGTATAAGATGCTTAAAACTACATTTATTAGGCCTAAAATAGAAATAAAACAATATACTACAAAAATATAAAAAAGCAAGAATAAAATGAACATGATAAAAATGCAAAAGCAAAGCCAATGTGATAACAATGAAATGCTACCCAAAATATTTTAGGTTAAAATAAAGGTCTTAATATTACCCAAGAGCATCAATAGAAAATCATTATTGTAATTATGAAAGAGATGGGGATTTTCATATATAATTTCAGTTTTGCCAATTTTTATCATACAAAAATATTATTTTCTATTTGAATGTGTTCTAAATTATCTTTGTTAAAGCTTTAAAGAGGAGAATGGATATATCTGCTGATATAAGCTAGAATTTACTATTTTATACTAAATTATACTAAAAATTACAACAGCTCCTTAAATAGCTTTTGTTTTTCTCTTCCTTAAGTACTTTCCTCTTCATCTTTAACCCTCATAATCCACTAGTCAATACAGGAATTATAGCCTAGCATATCTGGAGATTCCAAATTGGGGAAAGTTGGACTGAATTATTTCTTACTCTTCTCCCTATACAAGTGTGCTTTCCTTCACCCAAAGACAGTGGCATCCTGTTTTTTTTAATAAGATCTTGTACAGATTTTGCCTGCACACATTTTGGTTCCTAGCCAAATGTGGAAGTGGCTATACATTTGGCTGATGGCACTTCTGTGATATTACTTTGGGCTTGTCTTCAAAAGAAAGTGAGAGGGATAAATTCCACCAGACTTACACATGGATGGGAAACAGGGGAGTCCTTTGAATATGAAGAGTTAGTTGCAGATTCTTTTACATACAAAGATGGTGCAAGGTGGAGGAATTAAGTAGGAAGGAGATGAGAGATATTGCAGAGTAATTTTGAACTATCATTAATTTATTTTTATTGGAGAAACTAAAATATATGAAACCCTGCTCTTACAAAAAATAAACTTCACATCTAAATTATCACAATACTGCATGAAGCAATTAATAAAGTCCTAAATGTATTGTGATGAATTCATCAATGACAACTTTTATTTCATTTGTTATTGTTCCATGTTCATCTTCAAAAAATTGTCACGGGGAAAGAATGAAGCCACCTTCTTAAAAACTGTATTTTCAGGTGAAAAAGTGTGATTCTGTAAATTAACTGAATGCTTCAAAATGGTAAATTGGACAACTTTCTTTTACTTATATTGTTTCCCTTTTATTATCATTTTATGAGATTTAATCAAATAGTAGTTTTAGATACATAATGTTTATTTATATTATATAAATCAAATACATATGGTGCCTAATAAAATAATTTTAAAAATCAGAACAAAAGGAATGATATCTGGATATTTTCTGAAGGAAATATAGTCCAAAATATGACAGTGATACTTTTTCCTTTGTCAGACAAAAGAAGCACCTGTGAATTCTAAACAGATAGAAAGGTTTCTATTCAAGGAAATGACCCTTACCCAGTAAAGCCCTTAGTGGTTTGTTTCTTTCAAGGTTGATATCAACACTTTTAATTATGCCGGGCAACTACTATAGATGTTCCAGAATAGACGTTATTTGATCCCTATCTGCTGTACTAGTTAGCAGTTTAGTTACTGAATTTTGCACCAAGTGCAACTCCTTAATACTCTTCAAGGGTAGCTTTATACTGACACTTTGTAACACTCAACAACTGCACTTCAGATTTTGAAATCAGATGCAAATGCTTGTCATGAAAAAAAGATTTTATTTCTTTAATTTATAAAAAGGGAAAATCTACCACTCTCAGTATCATACAGACATAGTTATTTATTGAACATCTATTATAAACTTTTCATGGCAATACTCACAAAGAGAATAAATGGCTTTCTAATTGAAATGTTGCGCCCTGGATTGTTTTCCAAAGAGATATATAACAGAAAAAACAAAAGTGGCCATGATTTTTCTGAATGCAGAAAAAGCCTTTGACAATTTAGAATGGTCTACTATTCTTACAGTTTTGAAAAATTTAAATTGTGGCTCCAGGTTTTTTATATGGATACAGAACATTTATGAAGAATAAAAAGCCAAGGTAGTAATAAATGCATCACAGCAATTCATTATACTGAATGTATCATACTGAAGGTAACAAAACAAGGTTGCCCCTTTCTTATTTTATGGGTGTTAGAACCTTTGGCAATGAAAATCCATAAAGAAAGCAACATTTCAGGAGTAAAGCTAGCAATTCAAGAATATATATGCTGGTGATGTTGTACTTACAATTATAGGTAGTCCATGACTTATAACCATTCATTAATAATCAAAGTTACAACTGCACTGAAAAACTGCTCTTTGTATACATGCATTTATAACTGGTTCTCACACTTATAACTGTCACAACATCCCCATGATTACATGATCAAAATTTGGGTGCTTGGCAACAGGTTTGTATTTATAACAGTTGCAGTGTCCCAGGCCAGGTAATTACTATTTGCAACCTTCCCATCCATCTTCTGACAAGCAATGTCAATGGGGAACCTAAATTCATCTAATGACACCATGATTCACATAGCAAATGCAATGATTTGCTTAACAATCAAGGCAAAAAGCATGGTAAAATTGGGTGTAAGTCACTGAACAACTCCTTCCTTAGGAACAGAAATTCTGATCCTAATGTAGTTGTAAGTTGAGGACTAACTATACTCATCAAGACTATTTAATGCAATATGCTCAACAGCCATATAGTTTTGTTTCAGGTTATTGGATCAACAAAGAAAAAAAATGAAATGTGACATGTAACCTAGCAGAAGAATAACAGCAATATTTGCATTTAGTTAGCGGAGTTTAGTGTTATTGTGAACATCTCCTAGGAATCCATTTGACAAAAAATAAGGATTTATTTAAAAACAATTATTTAAAGAGCTGAAAAATATTGCAGCAGATATTCTCAGAAATGAATATATTGGCACAACTGAAACTGAACAAATCTAATTTTGTGTAATTAAGTTGATGCATAGGAACTGATAGGAAAAATGGAATTTCTAACAGAAGGATAGAATAGATCATTCTTCTATTTCTGATATCAATTCTGTGAAGGATAACAATTCTGGAAAATGGTTCCTACCAAAATGAAATTAATTTTAAAAGTTCAATTCTCATTTCAACATACAATATTCCCTTGCTGTTCTATGACCATAATAAAGATTTGATTGACATATTCCCTCAAAGTACATTGAATTAGCTTTGTACATGCTAACTGCTATAAGAATATTTTATGTTTTTTATCTAAAAAGTAATTTAATCCCATTGTTGGAAAAAATGGTTAAAAGTTGTAGGCATGTGCTTTGATATCCAGAATAATTTCATATCTTAAAAGTAAATCTGGCAGCTGAATATAATTCAAACTGGAAACCATTGTTAGATTACAAAATTAACACAAGGATTTGCATCACATGCAAAATGTAGGGTTTATTTATTGGTTTCTATACTTCAATTTTACAAGATTTTCAAATCAGAGCAGATTTTGAGTAATATGGATAGAATTTATTGCAGTATATAACTTCACTTGGTGATTTGTACTATTTTGATCATGGCTATTGATATTCATGCTTTGTTTAACACTTAATAGTGATATTTAGTCTTTTAAAACATATATACAGTTACTCATAAGTATATGAAGACATATTAAAAAATGAAAACCTCCATTACAAGTATAAATCCCTAACTTATTCTTTTCTATTACATTATTTTGTCCATTTTTTCTGATTCTTTTTCTTGTTTGTTTTGTAGGTTTTTAAATGTAATCACTATATTTTTTATTCCTATAGTAGATTGTTATACCTGATAAATAAAAATTTAGAATAATGATAAAAAAGCTGATCATCTTAGCTGTATATCATTTGCCAGTTGACAAATGGTCCTGTGACTCTTGCAGCTTTTAAAGCAGCAGCTCCCCCCGCTCGTTGTTTTAATACATTATTTCTCAATTGTAGTAATTTAAGACGTGTGGACTTCAATGCCTAGAAATCATTCTTGCTGAGGGATTCTGGAAGTTGACATCTACACATCTTAAAGTTGCCAGGGTTGAGAAACACTGCTTTATTGACTTGTAAAGATGTCTGAAACATTTCTTGCAAACCATTTGAACAGCTCTATTTACTAGTCATGGGCAGCTGAGTGTACACAGTTACAACTGTTCACTTTAATCTTTTTACTTTTTTTGTTTTCTAAAAAAATTGTGCTTCTTACAGCAAAGCTTATAGCTGTAAGTTGTCTCCCTGTCATCATACTAATAATACTACTTAGCTGAGGACCAAAAATGGATCACAACTAAAAATGTGGATGCTTTTTCAGACATTCCCGCACACATATCTATTTGACCTTGATCTCTATTCCAAATGACTGGATAGGTAAATAATCCTAAAGAGGAAAAGATAAAGGCTTCCCCTGACAGTTATAGTCAATTCTAGGGGGTGGGGCTTATCTCTGATTCACAGCTGAGGGAGCCAGCGTTTGTCCAAAGATGCTTCTGTGGTCATGTGGCCGGCAAAGTGCATGGAACACTGTTAGCTTTCCACTGGATTAGGCTATACCTATTTATCTACTTGCATTTTTACATGCTTTTAGTGGATCTTTCATGGATCTTTAGGGAGACTGCCATTCCAAAAGGCAGACACTGTAACAGAAAAGCCATGCTTCTTCCCAGGATTGAGTATTGATATTCTCAATCAATATTGCCTGACTAAAGGAACCTGAAGCATACTGAGTCTGCCCAATCTAACCAGATAGGCAGAAAGCATGGTAAAGAGGTTGTTCCTCAAACAACCATCCTTATGCACAAAGTCTGTATTGATTAATACCAGAATTTATGGTGATTATCAGTAGCTTGATTTGAAGCTCGCCAGAGACCAGAGCAATCATGTCACATGGGAATATTGTTGCTGTTTCATGGCTCTAATAACATTTCTGTGTTGGTATCAAGTTGATAAATGCAGAAAAAGAGAACTGGGGAAAATTTTAGAATAGATTCGATGTATTCAAAAATATATTTTTGTGAAAATAACATGGATTGCTCTCTGTCAAATAAAGAAGCTGCCTTAGATAAGGTTTGGAGAATTCACACTGTACTCACTTTTGTATAAGTGAAAAGCTGATTGCAGTAGTGGTAATTGTCCATTATCTTAATAAGGAATCCTAAGAATAAGCTATTTTTTTCAGAAAATTTTCAGCACTTAAGTGATCTTTCTGAACATTTAAGGTCAACTCCTTCATTTGCATTTAGATCAGTTGGTGGTGAATTCCATATTTGTGTGCTTTTAAATATAACAAATGAAAATAAACAGGATGAGTAGATTTAATTTAGGGTTAGTTGAGTAAGGAAAATGCAAACCACAATAAGTAGTTGTTTTTTCTTAGTTAAAAAAAGTAACATAAACTGACTGATTCTCACTATTGGTCAAAAGCCAATATGTTGAAACCATCCTGCTTCATATTCAAAGCCTATGAACAATGTTGGTGCCACGCCCAGATCTGAAAGACTGGAAAATCTTATTTTCCCTTAAAACTTCAGAAAGCTAAATTTTCTAATCATGATGACAAAAAAAGCCATCAAATGAAGGTAATAAAGAAAAGGGATGTGCACATGATATCAATAATTTCATCTGAGCTGGACGTGGAAGGAATAAAAGCTAAAAAGTAAGATAACAGATGCTTGTACAAAATGGGGTTTGCTTTAGTAGCACTACATAACAGGTGAAGCAAGAAAGCTTTCTTGGTCTGTTATCCTTGAGTTCAATAGCTGTGACAGCTGCCAGGGAATAAGGAGCTGTTGACTTCACATTGAACATTTTAATCACTTCAGCAGGGATCAGAATAAAATACATGTGCTTTCAATGATGCTATTTTCAGACAACTCTTACAGAATAATTCAAAGTAAGGCTTTAATAATTTATCAGCATGCATATATATATTTCTCATACCACAAAAAATGGCTGTTTCTCACTTCACATTCCCTGGATCATCAACAAACTCTATACCTTTTGTTTGTCAATTCACTGCATATTCTTCATATTTAGTGGAGGTAGACACAATAGTACAAGGAAATCTCTCAAGCAGAGATCCTACTTACCTAAAATAGTATGAACATACTTGGGTAAAACTGGGCTTTGGTTGCATTTGTGGTTAAAATGTGCCAAAACTGACTGGTTCTGTCCTTACTATTAGCATATGGCACAGATAAAACTAAAGCTGGTAATTTAGTCTATATCTTTGCTGTCTTACAAAAAGGCATTATATGAAAGCCTTGATAGGTCAAAATCATGATTGTAGCTGGGATCAATATATATGGACCCGTTCAGTAAAACGAAGGTCCATAGAAGATTGCAATTTGAAATGTAAGCCTGATAAATGGTAAAATACATGAATTGATAGATATAAAACCCTAGATATGTTGATTTCAAATGAAACTAAGAGTAAGGGGAATGATATTAGAGATCTGAATGAATGTGCTCTGAGCTTGTAGAGTGGACTCTATGAATACATCTGGGAAAATTCAGTAGGTTTTACTGAATGAAAGAGATAATGTAAGTCATAAGCTATGGATTGATGTCATATATATTGTTATGACTGTATATGAAAGTAGGAATTCATTGGTTGATGACAAGTCATGTTATGCTGTAGTGAATAGTAATGATGGGAGAATCAGAAATGAGCACAGCAAAAACAATCTAGCTAGCTTGGAGAAGATTCCAACAGCTTGTGCTCTGTACATGGCTGCCTAGGAAGAAAGGTAGAAAGAAGCTACCTTAGGTAAGCTGTCTCTGAGACATCCAGCAGGTAGAGTGATAAATGATACAGAAAAAAATCCTTAATACTTTACTTATACCATATTGCCCCTTTATGGTCAGAAGATCATGAAGTGTTGGACACT
>JANHZU010000316.1:46339-66491 GCA_032468055.1 Acrochordus granulatus
GTCCAGATGCCTGTTTTTTAAACTTTGTTGCGATGCAATTACCCTGGACGAGTGAGAGTCTTCACAGACATATATATAATGTTGTATAATCTTACATAAATATCTTGTATAAAAGAGCAAAACATTAATGAAGTGAGAGCTTGTACATATTTACCTGGAAATAATTTTCACTGAACAAAATGAATAACATATGAGCTTTATTGCATATCAGTAAAATTAGATTTATTTCTAAACAAGCACATTTAGAAGCTAAATTCACAAATTCTTATTCTCCCCTCCCTGCTGACTTACATATCTTACTCACACAATGCTTTTTCTATGAAAAATTACAGATTAAATGCAGCAATTTTAATCTTGGCAGGCTACAAATTACAGTGCTTTTTCTCTTACAAATCAAATCAAAACAAGCCATGGAAGTATTTTTTTTTTGTGTGTGTGTACTGATGTATAAGATATAAAAATATTTATTTAGATCTTTATGACCAGCTGTATTACAAAAAGCTGCTCACTTTCTCCAGTGAGTATTTTACAGACATTCAGCATAGTAGATAATCTGTTGCAGGGCCTTAAATAAAACACTGACAACCAGTACCTCTGCAAACATGATGGAGAGGTGTGTCTTTGAGTCAGAGGCAGCTAAAATATGGGTGATATCCCTTTAAAAAAGAATGTCATGTTACAGCAGAACTTCCCATCCACAGAGCAGAGCAAATAATGATTTTATTTGCATATACAGAAAAGCAAGGGCCCAAGTTGTTCATTGAGCAAACATAGTGTTCAGAAACTACATCACTTCTTTGTTTTACATTCATTTCATGTGAGCAATTTTGAGTAGGAGGAAAAAGCTAGCAGCTTTAGAGCATTTCAGAAAATACCCACCATTTGATGCAATCATGTGCATTCCAAAAGTGGTAGTAAAAGCCTTTTGGAGCCAAGGAATAACATTAAGGTGCTTCAAGGATGCTTTCAGAGGGCATCTGGGAAGAATGACTTATACATCAAGGATGGCAAGAAACAAAACAAAACCCTTAACTTCCCTACTCCACATTTAACATAGAGGATTTTGTTCCAGACTTCCCATCTTTAAATTAAAAAAAACACACATTTTTGAAGGAATTAATGGCTTGTAGTTGGCAGAAGAAAAAAAGAAGTTAAGTCAATAGAATAGTTAGGTTTGCAGGACTGATCTATAGCTAAGTCAATAGCATACAGGCAGTGGTGCAAATCTCAGCATGTAAATCATCATCAAAATTATTAAAATTGATTGGATCTCAATTTTGTTGCAAACTATTCCTGGTATTAGCAATCCACCATTCTAGTACATATCTCAGAGTAGAGAAGATGGAATTGTTAATACAATGAACATTGCAAGATTTAATCATGCAAAACATTGCAAGATTTAATCATGCTTAAATCTAACAATATCGTCAGTCATAAAATCTTCTACCTAAATATTGCAGGCCTTAATTAAAACTCATCCTTAAAATGAAGGTTTGCCAAAGCAAGCCTTATGGAGAAGATTGCCCTCATTTTATTTGGTGGTTGCTGCTATTATTATTATAAGCCTATATTTCTGACAATCATGGTGGCTAATTGCAGGAGGAACAAAAAACAAATGCAAACTGAATTCCCCAACCAGTAAAATTAAAACATACTGTAGTTATTTGAAAAAAAATAAAGCCAAAAAAATCTAAAATATTTTTTTCTGTGTGTCTCTCTGCTTTATTTTATTAATAATTGGGGTTCCTTCCTGACAGCCAGACAAGTTGTTGACCTAGTTTTGCACATAGTCACCAAGGGAGCAGCAGTTGTTCTTGCTCTGTGTTGCCTTTACATTTCCTCTCAATTTTGAATAGTATTATCCCCTTCCAGGAATATTGCAATATGAACAAACTCTCTCCTAGCAACATGAAAAAGAGAAATGTAGGGGGAATAACACATGAGAAGGCTGTATGTGACTTATCTTTCCTGCACTACTTGTGCACAGAGCAATGTTATGTGCATATTTGCACACAGCTCATAATTTTGCATTGTGTTTTCCAGGCCACAAAGTAATAAATCAGTATGATCACAGCTACCATTATGTATCTGTTCAGTGATTAAGATTCAGGGCCAGAGATTTACTGTGCAGCAATTCTAGAGAGTATTCTTGAAAAAAAAAATCCCACATGTAAAATTGAAATTGCACATGTATCCCTCTTGTAAGCATTTGGCACCAAGTAAAGATCTGCATATTTGTTCAGACTTTGAATTAAATTTCTGTTGCTTTATTTTATTTTCTCCCCCCTTCCTCCTATTGCCCTGTCCTGTTTTATGTTTTCGCAAGGGAAATGTTTTATGATTTTCACAATACTATACATCATTTTGTTGTCATTTTATAATGAAAAGTGTGTGACCAGTTAATTTTAATAGATCATTTTTTCCAACATGGGGGAAGAAGAGTAATGGGTTTCCAAGTTCTCTGTTCAAACTGCAGAAATCTTGTCCAAAATAAAGACGCAATCAAGAAACCTAGTGGCTTTCCCAACCAGCTACAATAATTTCTGATGTAGATTTATACTAAGGAAGCATGTCTCACATCATCCTTCTATGCTTAGTTTCTTTAGCCACTTTGGCAACTCTCTGAACATTGTAGATACTGATGCTCCCCCAGCTGGCTCTTAGACATGTCCCTCAATCAATTACAAGGTAATATGGATGCAAATAACATTTCCAAAAGAGCCAGTCCCAAAACCTTAGAAAACATGTGCACATTTTTCTGCCTTTTTTCAAAAATAAGTGAAATAAATTACTATTATTTACAGGAGGCCTCAATCATTCATTTAATAATTGTTCAAAGTTCTGACAGCACTGAAAAAAAGTGCTTTACACCAGACCTTGCACTAACAACCATTTGCAGCATCCATGTGGTCATGTGATCAAAATCTGGACACTTGTCAACCAGCATATATTTATGATGGTTGAAGCAACCTGGGTCATGTGATTGCCATCTGGACTTCTGACAATCAAAGTCAATGGGGGAAACTGGATTCACTTAACAATCATGCAATTCACTTAACCAAGGTGATTCACTTAACAGCCATGTCAAGTTCATAAAGTCGGGCACATCTCACTTACTAACCACAGTGCTTAGCAATGGAAGTTCTTGTCCCAGTTGTGGTCATACGTCAAGGACTATCTGTGGTAAGTTTATCTATATTTGTAGGTTTCTATTTTTCTACTGCACAGACTACCTTCTACACTTTCCTTCGCTTAGTCTTTTACTCAGTGTTTTGTAACATGCTCTTGTGTTCTTCGTTACTAGGGAAAAAAGCTTTCACATCTACCATGTGCCATGCTGCTATCAGATTTTACTCCCTTACTACAGTCACCTGATGTACTGGGATGCTCTATTTTACAGGGCTTGCTAGAATCTCATCTTCATGTGATATGCTTTGCAATGTGAATGCATTACTATGATGAATAGAAAATTTTTAAGGCTTTTCCATTCATTTAAAAGTGTAGTCTAACACACAGTCTCTTCTTGAAAACATTCCTCATAATAGCCGATTAGAAGAAGTTTTTTTTCAAATCACCACACAATTTTACACAAGTTTATGTGAAATATGAATGGATACATTCATTTATGGGTGTCCTAGAAACATTTCTCTTTTGTGAAAAAAAATCTGCTTTTAATTTACTGGAAGTTCTGGCGTGTGGTTTCAAACAAAAAAATGAGCATTGGTTGGCTAGTAGTCTACGTTCAGCTATCAGCGAGGACACTGAAGAATGATTGGCTGAAAGATTTCTCTGAAAGCACCAGATTCACATTCCCTTCTGGGAATATCTGAAATGTGCAGATATGTAGAGAAAATGCAAGTATATTTTAAAGTGTGCTGCAGAGGACTGGCAAATGCAAAGATGGATGGTGTGGCAGATGTTACTAAATCTAATAATAGCAATTACACAGCCATTACTAGCCCATCCTATAATTTCATATTTAGGGCCGTTTTTCGACCATACCTTGTCAGTTGCCATCAGCCAAATGAACTTGCTTTTGACTAGAGGAATTTATACAACCAACTGGATTGTTTCTACTGGGGATGTAGAAACACCACAAGGAGAATCTGCTTTATTTATGTATCTTCAACTTTTAATCATAAGCCTACATTAGATTACCAGAAAGAAAAGAAAACAAAAATCATGTGGGACAGTGGATGTCAGTTTCACAAATGGGGCACTGTGAATGGAACAAATGTAACGGATTCTTCTCTGACATCAAAAAGTAAAATTGCTTCAAACAAAGACAGTCCTAAATTCTGATGATTAGCCTGGATTCCTTTCCATCTTTGCAGCCTGCTAGTTTGTTTTCAGCGTATTCCCACATATTATATGTATTTTGTCCAGTTAAATTTAGTAATTGGAAAAAAAACAGGGCCTTAAGAGTATAGAGACACAAATCAGTTAGATTTTAATGTGGGAAAGTCCCTAGTGCAATTTATCACCATCCTCGATCCACATTTTTCTTAAGAATGTAATCTTCAGATGTAAGCAATAAAATGCACCATTTTTTTGGTCAGATATCTTCTTGCCAGATTAACGGAATACGAAAGTTTATACACGCTTTGTAACGGACCTCATTAATTTGGATTTTGCACTTTTCCTTTCGTAGCCCAAATGGTTACTTCTCCAATGTTTTCACAAATACTCCCTGATTTAATATTTGGTAGGACTGGAACATTTAGGTGACAAGAAGGGGCCCGCTCTGCCATGTCGCCACCTTCGCCGCCGCCTCTTCTCCAAGCCACGAGCCACAGCCCGCGTGGTGGCGCTGTTGGTTTACGTTGGAAATGAGCACCGGGGAATTCAACGCTTTGAGATTCCTTCCCTTGTTTCCCCTCTCCCGCCTTTCTGGGTTTGTGGGCTCAGTCCTTAGATGCACAGGCGAAAAAAGGAAAATCCACTTCCCAGTGTGCTCGGGGAAAAGCAAGCAAGCAAGCGAAGAAAGGGTGTTGTTGAAAGAGCCTACTTCTCCTGCCGACTTGCATCTTCGCCGGCGATGTGCGCCCTTAGTTAGGATGAAAACTGCTGGTGCGCGTAAAGACCTCAGGGTCTGAGCCATAAAACAGTTGCTTTCTAAGAACTAAGCCGTCTCTTCTGGGAGAAACTTGCTAGGTGTCTTGACATCCGGCTTACCAAAAAATCAGCTATTGGCAGGCAATTTGGTGATCACGGAGGAATGCCATCCGAAGGGAGCTGCCAGGATGGTGAGGATTTGCGTAAGGAGCAGATCACCATTTCGCATTTTTCGTCCTGAAACACAGTCATACCCAAGGGGGAGAGGGGGGGAGAGAAATATTTTCGAAAAGCAGCTTGTTTCTTACTTCCACTGCCCTATTTTCGAAAAGTTCTCCTTGGTTTTTGGAGAGCACCATCTAAATCGCGCAGTGCCCTTATACAGCAGGTTACGCGTTTATTTATTTCAGTTGGTGAAGAGTCGATGAAAACCAACGACTCTAGAAAAACCCGGGTAGGTGGATGGGTGTTAAAGGCGGTTCGAATTTGTCGGACCCGACAGGAAGCTCCTAAAAAATCTAAGAATGCGAAACGTTTCTCGTCCCTCTTTCCCCAAATTTTTCTTCCTCTCCTCCCGAAGTATCTTTTATCAAGCCTTTTTCCTGAAAACTGGAGCGCAGTCTAGCCTGCTTCAGTTCTGGCGAAACGTGAGCGCACAATGCAGGCGTCTCTCGCAAAATTATCCCGCAATCTTCGTTCCCCGTAATGTGTGCCACTCAAAGAAGTAATAACATAATTACGACAAAACCCAATATAAATAAACTGACGTTTCGTTGTTTTTATGAAGGTTCTTTTTTAAGGCGGAAGGGGCTGTTTCCATCCCTTCCCTGCTGGACATTCAAATTCAGGATACCGCTCGTTAGTCCAGGGATTTCAGGGGAGAAGAAGACAGAAGCCGGGAGGCGTCCTCTTAGAAGGAAACCCAGGTGAGTTCAGTGAGAGCTGCTCGCAGGACAGCGGACGTGGGAATACGAGAAAGGAGCGTTGACTGAAGCGAGCTCGGATAAGAAAGTACAACAGGGATGCGTACTTGAGGAAGAGCGAAGCAGCAAAAGCGGCGCGGACCGTCCGAGCCGCTCCGCGCCTCCGAGGCAGCTGCGAAGACGAGCGCAGCCAGGAGGAGGAGGGGCTCTCGAGCTGGTGGGGCGTGGCTTCAAGGAAGAGGCGCGGCTTTGCTCTCAAGCAGCTCCTCCGACAGGCGAATGGCGTTGATGGACGGGGGACGTCACGATTCCTCCCCCGCCCCCTTGGCAATGTCTACAGCCTGCTGCACTCCTAATTTAAGCATTTATTCCACTGGGATAGAGGAGTCTGGAGCGGCGCTAGCACCAAAAAACCATGGCTGGGATTGTATATTTCGCCGTCTTTTCGCTTCTCTTTGGGATTTGCGAGGGGGTCACCGGTTCTCGGGTCTACCCGGCCAATGAAGGTGAGTGAGAGGAAAAGGGTCCTGGCCGAGCCGAGACTTTCTTTCTCGAGGGCCTGCACGGGCAGGGATGTGGGTGCCGCGAGGGACCCCTTCTTGCCGGATCCGCTCCTGCGGGCCAAGGCCAAGTGCCGGGCAACTCGGGTGGGCGGGCGGCCTCAAACCCGACCTCTCGCCTGACAGAGGAGGGCTGAGCAGCCCGCGGCTAGCTCGCGGCAAACTTGGCTGGCGGCGGGAGCGGGCGGGCGAGCGCTCGCGGTGGGCTCCAGGAGAAGCTTCGCCCTCGGCCGGGCTGCCTCCGCTCTCCGTCCCCGGCCGCTCCGCAGAGAGCTGAAAGTTTGGAGAGGGACGTCGGAGGGCTGGCAGCAATGCGACCGGCTGGCCGCCTCGGATCGTCGCCTTCCGCAGTCGGATTTGCCGCAGACGTGACAGCGTTGCGCGCGGCGGCGCAAAATCCGCGTGAGAGCTTGGGCTGGATGGCTCGCGCGAGCCGCTTTCCCCCGGCCGGTCAGCTGGGCCAACTCGCCGCAGACCTCTTCGCCCCGGGAAAGGCCCCGGGCTAAGCTGCCCGGCGAGCGAGCTCCTCGGATCTGGTTCGGGTTCACGGCGTTCTCGACCGGCGCCTTAAGTTCAAAGCAGCCTCCTCCGAGAGAGGACGGGGTTTCTCTGCCCGCCCGCCCGCCGTCTCCCTTTCAGCATCTTCTTTGCGGCGCCCGTGCGGCTGTTTTCTTTCCGACTGAACGCCTCGGAGAGCAGCGCTGGCGCGAAAGAAAACCCTCCGGGGTTTGGGTCTCCCGCCCCCCGTCCAACGTTACATAACCGCGGACGCGCGTCCCCACGCACAAACGCGCGCGGCGGCGCGGGCTTCACTGGACTGCGCGCAACGAGGTGACTTACGTGTTACGAGGGGAGAAGAACCCGCTTGACAGGAGCGGAGCGTACGTGGGGTGCGCGCGTGCAGCTATGCGCGTCCCCGCGCTTTCCTCCTCCGTGCGAGGCGGCCTGATTTAGTTTAGTCCGGCTTCGGCCGCTGGGAGTCCGGTACCTGTAACTTCAAACTGCACCTGGTTTCATGATATGAAACGCCTGGGAAATCGCTTGGCGCGTAAGACAAATACAGGCGGTGAGTTGCCCAAACTTGGAAGCGAGAAAGCAAAGGATTTCGCAGAATGATTTGCCCGTGATTGTCCCCATCACTCCTTCCTTTCGGTCCCCTCCTGCCTTGATTTCCATTATCTTCTTTATCATCAGCAATTTGATAGCTCTTCG
This sequence comes from Acrochordus granulatus, assembly GCA_032468055.1. Taxonomy (NCBI): domain Eukaryota; kingdom Metazoa; phylum Chordata; class Lepidosauria; order Squamata; family Acrochordidae; genus Acrochordus; species Acrochordus granulatus. The sequence goes on from JANHZU010000316.1 coordinate 54,090, forward strand.
TGTGCTGAAGAAAGAAGGAGCTGCCTGTACGTGAAGCACACACAGATGAGCCAGAACAATGCTCCTGTCCTGTACAAACAGAGTGACCCACAAAGCCTATTTTAAAATGTTGCCTTAAAACCTTATGTATGATTTAAACAGAATCTGTGGTTTTGTAGGCTTATTGGGATGGGGTGAATGCTGAGCAGCTGAGATTTCATTTAGTCTGCCTCAGCATCTTTTAAGTTATCTGCACTCGGGAGCCATTTTTCACTCTTAGCGCACCCCCAGCCCTTGCTCCATTTTTAACAGGAGCCTCTAGAGGTACAAAGAATGCAGTGCTGAAGCTGTTTGGATTTTGGTTCACTCTCTTTGTTTCCTATAGGACACAGCCCCCGTCCCCAGTGCTCACAAGGTGCCAGAAATGTTTCCTATATTACATAGCCCATTTTTCACGATTTCCATATACCTAGAAATATTCTAAAAATTACTCTGTTTTTCTTGCAAGTGCCTTTAAATACCCAGAAGATGACACGACCAACATAATATGTTGCATTCCTTGTTTATAGTGACAGTAGATTAAGTTATCTATTGAACCTGCTTTCGAATTCACTGACATTTTCCTATGAGATGTACAATTCATAAAGAGAAGTGGCAAATGATATAAACAAGTCTTGTTACAAAGTTATTGAAATTACCATTTTATTTCCTCTTGGAAGCTCCATCTGTCATACCTTATTGTCTCAGGCAGTCATATAATAAAGATGAATTATGAGGAATAGGTGCGTTCTGTGCACATTTGTGTGAAAATAAATCTCAATGAGCATTATTGCACTTGCTTTCTGATTAAACACATATAGGATTACACTGCACACATCATTCAAAGACTGAGTAATATCTCAGAACATTTTATCTTAGTTCTTTTTTAATCCAAAACAATTCAATTTGGGTGCAAGTATATTAATCCTTATTGAAGATGACCTTGAGCCATGAATTGAGAGGTCCTAAATTCAAGCCTCACCCCAGCCATGCAATCAACATGTGGCTCAGTAGGATAGTGTAAAAGGCTTGACATCTTATTTATGTTGGTTGCAGTGTAAAAATTGTAATGCCTGTATTGATTTATTGATCTTAGAGGACTGTAATAACTGCTGAGATTTGTGAATTTGGAAATGCAGAATGGATTTGAATCAAAATGAATGAAAAATAGACTTAAGGATAAGCACGGTTAGACCTGATCAGGGCTGATCAGGATGGGAGACTACTAGGTAATTTTAGAGCTGTAAAGTAGATGGGGAAGTAAAAAAAAATTCTTAAAGGAAGCCAGGAGCATATTATTATTTCCAAGAAAATCACATGGATGTGTTTATGAGTAGAATATCTATTATTATTACTGAGTATTATACTCATTGTTACTGGGTATTATGTTGGATTTGAAGTTGGTTCTGTCTATAAATAGCTGAAATCTCCCTTTTTTTAAAAAAAAATAATTGTTTTCAATGGCAAAATTGAAAATGCCTCAATATGATTACTGTAGTTGTGGTTCATTGCAGAGTATGCCAGATGTTTAGAATGGATTTAGCATTTTTGTCTACCTGTTGAGTCCTTCCTGAAGATCTGGGATAGGCAGATGATGTTCTTTAACACCTATCACATCTTATTATATATCAGACCCACAATATGTATTTTTGTATGTATGTTTTTAAATGAGTTGCTAAATAACAGTTCAGAGTCCCTGCTTAAATTGCCATTGGAGAGATACTTATTTCTTTTGTTGGATAGATTGTCTTTTTCTTGTGTAGATCATTCATTTAGTGCTATTTTTTGAAACGTAGTTTGAATTTCAGTGCTTGGTACTTGATATATGCTTTTCTTTTGCAGTTACCTTATTGGATTCCAGATCAGTTCAGGGTGAACTTGGCTGGATAGCGAGCCCCTTAGAAGGAGGGGTAAGTTCTGAATATTTATCTTATCAATAAAATATGAAATAATTAGTAATTTATAATGGTATTAAACAGCCTTTTCATAGTTTATCATGAGAAGACCAGCTTTTTTATGGCCTTTATGATATGAATTATACTTTGTTGGTAAAATCAAATTATTTCCTTATATAAACCTGTAGATATATCTGTCATTAAAGAATCTTAGAAAAAAAGCAACCAGAGTTTTAGAATCAGGAGTCTAATGAAGAGACCCACACTGGGAGCCAAGTCAGCAAATTTCTTAAGAAGTGAATTCTATTTAGAAACTGAATTTATATTTGTAAGTTCCAATTCAGTCTTTCATGGAGAGTACCTTTTCAAAAGTCACCTATAAATACCAATTTTTGAAATTAATAAGTTATTGTTTTTTCACAATGATCAAGGGGAAAGCCATACTTATAATTTTAAATACAAAATTATAACATTAACACTATACAAATACTACTTTGAAGGATGTGCAAAAATCAGGATTTTATTCTACTTTACAGTGATAGTGAGCATTAAATAAATTATTTTGATATTTTGAGCATAATGTCATCCAGACTTCACATGAAAAGTACATTGCCCATACTGGAAAATATTCTAAAATGTGAAGCTACAATCATTCCATAAGTTTGTCTCCAAGTCAACAGAAAAGTGAATGTGTTAATGTGCCTTTTAAAATGTCAACATTTAGCTGTAAATATTTATTTTCTTTGTAAAATATTTATTATGTTGGGGATAGGATGATCAGAGCATTATACAACAGAACATCAGCTTAGTCTTATTGATTAATGGGAATAATTAAGACATTTGTAGATCTGGATGCAGACAGAAACTAGAATCATTGATATATGCAAGATATAGATAGATAAATAGATAGATAGATAGATGATATAAATATAGACATATGCAAGCTATCATTCCTAATCTAACAAAGAAACTTTATATAAATAGCACATGGCTTGGGTATGATGGTTCTAAGACACTGCTGAGTAGACTGTAATTCTTACTGGATTTATTGGAAAACCATTAATATTCTACATATCATTGGATCAGACATTATTTTACATAATGAATACATTTTTCCTTTTGTACTACATAAACAGGGGTAATAAGGAGAATGGTTTCAGGTGTAAAACATGGTTCATTCCCAGTGAACATAAAGCTCTTTAAAATTAAGCAGAAATCTCATCTTAATTGAATAAAGGCAAACTTTTTGTGCCCATTGAAGGCAAATCAGAAGCTTCCAAATTCTGTTAAATCTATAATAACCACAGTTATAGATCCTGTTATTGAAATACACTATTCTTCAATATTCCTTGTTCACTTGTGTCTGTGTACCTGAATGCAACTATGACTCTGAAACTGGAAGGAATGTGAGGTTATTCATTTAGAGGTACATTATACATAAGCTTTGAATTAGCTCTTTGATGGGAAAACAGTCAGTTGTCCTGTCCCCACTGTTCCTATGACTGAACTTGACTGCAGTCAAGTTGTGGTCTGCCTCTGCTGTTCCTGGAACCTTCCTTTTCTTTACTCAAGAGGCAATGATTGGCAAGCTTCTGGGTGCAGACAGCAATTCACTGCTGATTGCAGCCAACTGCCCTCATCTTTTGTCAACGGGAAAGGTACAGCTTTATCTCAGTAAGAGTCAGGCATTCCAGTTAATCCTGTACCCTGGAAAAGTCAATAAATCACTCTCTCAGCCTCTTCTTAGGGGCATCTCTTTCCTAGCTTTAAATATTTTAATTTCGAATGAAGATGATTCTAGAAATCTAAAAGTGCTGGAGAACATAGTTATGCTCTATTAATAATAATCTGCTGTATAAAAATATTTTTTTCTATAAAGAATTGAAATAAGTATTTTCATGCTAATATATGGCTTGTTTTATTAAAGCTTGTACATGATAGTGATAGAAAAGCTTTAGGGCACTTAGTTGGCTTTCAAATCTGTCTGTAGGAAAGCTTGAAAAATGTTTAATAGATTCCTATGCTGCAGGTTTATTTCAGAGCATTGTTACTCTGAATATTTTTTCTCTTTTTTTTTCAGGAACACCCAGTATACTGTTTAAAAATAAGCTCACTTTCTGTTATATTTTATGGATTTTTCTGTATGATGCAGAACCCCATTTTACCATGTCAGAGCTGGTCATTTCTGAAATGTGAAGAATTTTATGCATTCATATGACAGATTGGAGATAAAAATAGGTTATGTTAGTCAAACGAACAAGTCTATTATCAAGTTTATAGCAGCCCTTAAAGAATGAATATCTTACACTATACATTTAATTAATGGTTTACTTTAAAATTTGAGTTAAAAGAAGCTGTTGGTCTGGAATGCTTTATCCTGGATTATTAAAAACATAGGAAGGTTGTTTGAGAAAAATGAAAAGGACAAAGTTAATCTCTGACCACACACTTTATCAAATAATAATTTATTTCATCTGAAAATATGCAGTTTTATTATGTTTGGCTCTCTTACTGATGTAAATATTAAATGAAAAATTCAGTTCTGTTGAAGAAGGGAAGAAGTCATGACCAAATCCTGTGAGGAATTTTGTGGCAAAGGGCCTGTGTTCCTTTCACAGAATTCAATAGGCTTTGGACCAGCCTTATAATTTGACTTGTCCTTTGTGTAAACACGCAAAAGGAAATCCCATTGACCATTTTTACTCCTTCTCCTCTTTTGTTCCTGCCCTCTCCAGAGTATAGGGTATTGGATCATAAAGGGCAGAATTGTAACACAATGCTCATTTCATGGCAGTTGTAAATTAAAGAACTTTGTTGCTCACTTTGTGTGCCAGCATTTTACATTGATAGATGGCTTTCCAGCTTCCTCTATTATCCGTGACACAGTTTGACACGGTGGATATTCTCTCTCTCTCTCTCTCCCTTTTCTTGAATTCTCAAGTATCTATAGACAATAACTCAAATATTATCATCTTGACTCTGGGGGTTAGCTGCCACAGCTTTATGAAGAGATTTCAGCTATCCAGCATTCTCTTTAAACTCAATCACTTTCATAGTTATGAACTTTAATGATTATGAACACGATACATTGAAGAATAGCTTGCATCTTATAACATCCACTGGCAAGCACATTTATTTTGCTTACTGCTGAAGCCTTTGAAAATAACTTTATAATGCTATTCTATTGTTTGGGTTTCATGTGCTTCATTGAAAGGGGTCGGATTTAGTTAATATTTTGTATAAGTGAGGAAAAGGGAATGGTTTTCTCTGTCTTTGATCCTTAATTCAACAGAACCATACCTCTTTTTGTAAAGAAAGAGAAAATAAAGCCATAGCAGTTGTTTTCTTATTTGTGTCATATGTCTAACATAATCACATTTATCATTTTTAAAGGTCTTTTTGACTGCTGTAATTCTTTTCTCTTACTCCTCCTGGTCTACTGCAAACAAAATAAAATCAAATTCACTGTTCAGAATAACTTTTTGTGTGGTTGAGTGTTTTGTGTGAATGTATGTACATATTAACTACCCAAGTATTAAAGAGAAGGATTAATTATTACAGTTATTGCTAACATAAGCTGTGATGTCATTATTCCTATTGAGTTCTTCAGGACCATAGACTATCTTGGCTTGAAATATCTGAAAATCTGAAGATGGATTGTTTTGAAATGAACTAACTTGTGCATGATAGAAAAATTAAAGTTGTTTAGTATTGAAGCTATTTATTTCAGTATGATGTGCATGTGCAGTATAATCCTTCTGATGCTGAAGAAGGGAATCTTAATTTTTTTTAGATTAAAAATCTTATTCTATTATCTAGTAACATTTCCACATATTTAATAGTCTGAGAACTGTGTTCAGCTAATGTATAGCCTGTGTGCTGTAACTAAATGAAACTGAAAATGTGGGAATAAATGAGAAAGGCTAGTCCTGAAGAAAAGACAAGCAGAAATGATATTGCACAATGGGAGTGTGAATTTTGAAAGGGGAAGATCTCTTTTATAAACTTCGTAGGCCATTAAAACCAACATATATATAACAGGAGAATATTAAAAATGGCCTATATTTCAGGATTTTGATAGGAATTACTCAGATAACAATGTATGACCTTTCCTTGTAGTGAATTAGATCATTAATCCATCTAGTTCAATTTCTTCTACACTGAGTAGCAGAAACCCTCCAGAATTCCAGACAAATTTCTTTCCCAGGATTAGTCAGAGATAGTGGTAATTGAACCTGACACCTGTTGTGTTCTGTTACTCGACTATGATAATTTTCTGACATGGAAAATATACGCAAATCTCTTTGAACGCCCACATCAATTTTATCTTTTTTGTCTTATACAACACATACAGCTACATGTGTATAAATGTATGTGGCATAGATATAGACTGTATATAGGCATCCTCTGTCTGAACAGTGAATGCTGATTATTAGATATAACTTGAGATTTTTTGCTTGCTGAATATTTTATTGTATTTGGAGCTTGCTACTGGTTGTATTTAATGGTTGTTTGGGATTTTAATGATACTGTTTTTGTAAGCTTTTTGTTCGGTATTTTATTATAGTTTGTAACTTCCTGTGATGGTAAAGAACAGAGCAGAGCAGTTGATGATTAAGAAGTGATTAAGTTCTTATTTCTGCTGTTTTTAATGCATGCCAATGGACACATTCCTTACCTTCTCTTTGTTTTTTGCCTATAGACTAATATACAAATAGAATATCTCTTCAATTGAAAACCTTTTTCTTTTAAACAGCTCTTATTACAGGAATCATGTTGTACAGAAAATGGTAGCTAGAATGTATGTTGGCAGATTGGTTGTTGGCTTTTCTTATAATCTGAAAAGTGGTACTGCCCTAACAGATTAAACTATGCAACTTTTAAAAGCTAATTTCTTCTTGAAGATTGTTTTAGTTAATTTAGATGTGCCATGCATCCTTGTTAATTTGTACTGATGGCTGTTGTGTAAAGACCAATGAAACCAGTAGTAGAATAGAAATAATCTTATCTGATTTTATATGATTTTATTTTATATCTGATTATTCACAGTGGGAAGAAGTCAGCATCATGGATGAGAAAAATACTCCAATCCGCACTTACCAAGTCTGCAATGTAATGGAACCAAGTCAGAACAACTGGTTACGGACTGATTGGATTCCCCGCGAAGGGGCTCAGAGGGTTTATATTGAAATCAAGTTCACATTAAGGGACTGCAACAGCCTGCCAGGTGTTATGGGAACTTGCAAGGAGACTTTTAACCTGTACTATTATGAATCAAGCAATGACAAAGAACGTTTTATTCGAGAAAGCCAGTTTGGTAAGATTGACACCATTGCTGCTGATGAGAGTTTTACTCAGGTAGACATTGGTGACAGGATCATGAAATTAAACACAGAGATACGTGATGTGGGTCCATTGAGCAAGAAGGGATTTTATCTGGCATTCCAGGATGTAGGTGCTTGCATTGCCTTGGTGTCTGTTCGTGTCTTCTACAAGAAATGTCCCCTGACAGTCCGTAATCTGGCTCAGTTTCCAGACACAATCACAGGGGCTGATACATCTTCTTTGGTTGAAGTTCGTGGTTCATGTGTCAACAACTCAGAAGAGAAGGATGTGCCAAAAATGTACTGTGGGGCAGATGGTGAATGGCTAGTACCCATTGGCAACTGCCTGTGTAATGCTGGCTATGAAGAGCACAATGGAGAATGCCAAGGTAGGTGCTGTCGTACTGTACTGTTTATTAAAAGATGGTGTATGTAATTGAACTAGAAAGGAAACTAAATTGAAGAAAGCCAATAATTAGCAGTCCCTGTGGGGATGCAATGGGATATAGTGGTCTAATAAGGAAATTCAGTAGTTCCAAGAGAAAGAGCTAAAGGATGCATAACCCTGGTAAAACAAAGATGTTACCATAAAATGTACAAGGCAAAAAATATAGCCATCATAGGGTAGATTAGAACTAATTTTCATCTTGCCACTCGCATTTAAATGTCTGTCATTCATTCATGTTATTTCATTTTTCTCATTTAAAAAATTTAATAAGAATCATGTTGAGGGAATTTCAGTCAGAATAATAATTATAACAATAAGAAAAGATCTAGAAACTTTTGTTTTTACTTTCATGATGGAAAGTAAAGCTTGTAATGTCTTTCAAAATAACTCCTTATTGCCTTACTTGAGAATTCCTCTACTAAATAATCCTTGAATGGATGACATGGCTGCTTTTGTGACATATTTTTATTTCTCAAAAAGTGTCCATTGTTTCATTTACAAAAGAGCTTGCTAGGAGACTCGTCAAAAATGCAAAAAGTCATCTGTTTGTCCCCTCCTTTTCCTATCTTTCACAGAATTAAGGATTAACTTTCATATAAAAGGCAGCTTATTTTAAGGGAAAGAAAAGAAAAAGAGCTTTAAATCTTCTTTGTAATTCCCTTGATTTTTAGTTATACATTATTATGATTCTAGAAGTAGTTGATCATGGAGTTGATTACCCCTGTAGCCACCTGTTCAAAATAAATTTCTAATGACTTTTTTTCAAATAAAGGCTTTATATATTTCTAAAGGAATAAGATTTAGGATATTGCGTTCGATGTGTTTAGTTGCGTTTTGCTAAAAAATTCCTTTTTAAATTAATGAACAAAACAAACATCACACTATTTTATTATGAAATAAAGTTAATATACTATAGCAGTTTTATCCCACCTGTTTGAAATAGGTTCATATGATAATTTATAGGCAATTTGAAGTTAATTATTATCTGAAATAAATAATTGCCCTAGACATTTTCTTGGCTGTCATGTAATCAGATATTTATACACTTATTGAAGAATTGAACATAACTTTTTGATACTATAATTATAAACTGTTGGAGTGAGAACTAAAATGTGGCTAGCATAATGATAGGACATCATCACAGAAGCAAGTAATTCTCTCTCTGGAAAAAGACAGGAGTATTCAGAATGTTTGGATGCCTAACAAATACATTGTTGCCAATATACAGTTATCATACTTGAATGATGACATTATGAAATCATTGATGTGTTGGAAAAGTTTTCTATATTTCTTGGAATTTAAGATTTATAGAGCTTGTATTATGGGGAAATGATTAAAATTAGAATATTGCCTATTGCAAAGAAATTCGATTGCGTTTCACCAACTAGAGCATGAGGAAATATTGTCTCACCCTGACTGATGGAGAACTAAAACACTTCTTAGTCAATGACCCACACTTTATTATTTAATCAGCTGACAAAGCCAGCCTTGTGTGTTTGAAGTCACTTAGGATGTTTTGAGAGCAAAAAAGTACAATGTGAGCAGTTAAAAAAACTTCAAAAATGGGAAACAATCTAGTAAATAGAACACCTCATTATCTTTTTTAAAAAAAAATACATGCGCACTACAGTGGACTTTGGAAAACTATTCACCCCACAAGTAAATATCAAATCCAACTCTGTTTTGTGTTTTGAATCTCTCCCATATTAATACCAGCTCGTTAAAGTTCCTTGATGTGAATGTAAGCCAATAAACAACACTATTTTATTTCCCAGTTCTATGATAAGATGTGCCTGTATGTGTACACATTTCCTGAACTCCAGATTTTAATAGGGTTTCTGAATAATGGTATTGGTTCTGAATCCAGAGTATTTTCTTGTTAGTATACCTCAAAGTAGATGATGTGGGATTAAATAAACTCACACTTTCTTAGCTTGGCTATCATTATAAATCAGCTACTATACAGCCCTTCTAACGTTTTGAGGGAAAGTCATACAGATGCATCATTATGAAATTGGAAGACAGATGTAAGGGAATATATCAAGTGTACAATACTTGTTAACTGCCTACCCAAATTGTTTTTCAGTGTTGAGACTTGGCAATATAAATGCAAGAGAAGGTCATAGGTCATTCACTTCCTCATCCATCTTCCTCCTGTGATCCTCTAGGTCAGAGTTAAGATTGATTAAGATCTTACAACCTAAACAAAGGTTTGATGGACAGATGATAAGGCAGAAGGTGCTACTATTATTTGGAGTGATAATAATATCTCCTGAAAAAATTGTAACATTGGAGATCAAACTACATTTCTGCTTAATTATGCATGTTAATTTAGATGGTGAAAATGATAACAAAAAACTATAGTTTATTTTTTATCTGGCGATGTCTGCATTTTCCATCAAAATAGCTGCAAATTCATTCTTGATCTTGAATAACATTCTCTGAAGTGAAATTCTTTTGTTACACAAATAAGCTTTTCTCCGCAATATAAGACAATTTATATTAAAAATATACATGTTCTACATATTTTACATGCTTTCACAACCCAGTATTGACTGTATTTCTTGTTTCAAATTGAAGAAAGGGGAGAAAATGCACTTGATTTCCAAATCTTTTGAGAAGAAAAAAAAGAATGGGAAACATATCACTGAAATATGAAATTGCCTTAGCTTTGAAGTGTACTGCAAGATGAAGATAATTACTGCTTAAGATAAGATTCAGCCCTGGTGATGTTCTCCTTACTAGAATTTATCATTAAGATTTACATTATTTTGTTATACAGGCTAAGAAGAAATCAGTAAGCACATTGAACTGATTTCCTCATTAAAGTGAAGAAATGTAAGAACACATAGGAAAAGCAAAGAGCATATTAAGCAAATAATAGGAAATAATAGGACAGTACAATATGAGGTTTTGTCATACTGTCTGTGAAACAAAAAGTAGCATTTGATGCTTAATATTTTTGCATCAGAAAAATCCAGGTATATTTATTATGATACAACTAAAAGTTCCAGTAATTCAGTATCTTATACAGTATACTTAAATACATTCCTAGTTTTGAATATTTTATGTAAGCTTATTATCAAAAAAATCTTATCAGTCTTAAGATGGGATTTTGAAACATCTTCTCTTTGCTATTTTTGATTTTTCCTTTTGCTTTAATTATGGGATACTTAAGACTCAGTCAGTTGAATCATATACTTTTGTGGTTTTAAATAATTCACTTAGTATAACTGGATAGTGAACTGTATTGTTACTACATGGTGTATTTTATTTTTTTCATTCCATTGTTTAAATATGTACATCTATTTTGTGTGCGTGTAAGCAGTCATAAATATAATCCTGCAGCTTTATACGTGTAGGGGTCTGGGTTTTGTTTTTGTTTTGACATCCACAACCTTTCTCATACAATTTCACAGATCAACCTCTGGATGTATCTGAAAAAAAAAGTACCTTTCATTTGTAAATTAGATATTTTCAAGTATTCAGAAAATTTGAATGTATTTTCAAATCTGTCCTTTTAAATTAGTGAGGCTTTTTATTGAATTAACAATAAGATTGCAAAATAGTGTCAGAAACTGTATAGGTCTGTGTAAAGAGGTAAGTCATAGATTTTAATATCTGCAATCTATTTATAAATAAATTGTGATGTTCATAAGATGGTTCATGTGTTCAGTTTGCCTCTTCCATCCTTCATCTTCTCCACTGAAATAATTGCAATTTATTTTCGTTTCTCATTTTATATGTGTAGTAAATTCTGGCTATTCTTATCAGGTTTGTATGAATTATATGTGAAATGTTCCTAGTTTGCGTATAAAAGCTAAAATATTTATTCTAATTTGTAGGCTTGGTGCAGCTTGAGAAATACAGCCTGGCAGTTGCTGGGTTATTTATCTGTATTTAATAGCATGGTCCAGTGATTTCAGGTCTTTATTGTAGCTGCAATAAGATGTGAGAAAGGAAGATTTCAAGCCGTCTCTAAACACCTTTTGAATCCCTCTATCTTTTGTCTTTTCTTCACTCGACTTTTAACTTGTGGGATCAAATTCTGCTCTCATTCCATCTGATTATTTCCTTCTTTTGATATACTTTCTGGGAGCAGGTGAGGTCACATAGTTTCATGAGCTGGAAATAATTAACACTTCCATGACTAAATGGCCACTTTATGAATATTCAGGATCCGCTTCTCCCACACTGGGAAGCAAGCATGTTTGTTCCATTCTCATTACTCCCATTGGAAGCCAGAGAAGTTTCCCTTGTGAATGGAGGATTGTCAGCTGTCTGGCCAGTTTTCTTTTTGCATGCAGCAGATCCCTCATTTGCATATCTTGTATACATCCTCATGCAAAATAGCCCACCCATTTCCCATTTTCACAAAAGAGATAAGCGCTTCCTTTGGAAAGAGCGAAGGAGAAGCTCCTTCTGTCAATTATGTAGATGCTGAAGTCTTGGATTTCCATGCAAATGAACTCCATTTTGGTTTAAAGTTCTTTGTTTAAGAGATAGGGACTGTGATATTTGCACAGTATTTCTATATACAGCTCAGGCCTTCAGCTGTATGAGTGTGCTTTGATTGTCACTACATATATGTAAAATAGATCTGGGACCTCTTTGTGGGGGAAAGTGGAAACAACACACTGTATAGAATGGCTGGTTTATGAAGTAAAGCATTTGCACTTTAGTAGGATCTTTCCTCTGGGTTTCTAGGTTGGAAAAT